>JADDOH010023247.1:0-120270 GCA_016648135.1 Agrypnia vestita | reverse complement strand
TAATAACTCGCCGACAGGCCAGAGATAAACTACTGTTCTGGGTATAGTGTGGTATTACGCACTGTACCCACACTAACACAATTGTAGGCTTATATAAAAAGATCTACACACCGGGTACAAGAAATGACGCCACGCGACTTCACCGGACGGAACGATACTATTGTCTATTTTTGAGATATCTTAATTTTACTTTCAGACTTTTGTTCAATTTTACTCAAATTTTCATTTCATTGAAAAAATAGTAAAATTCTCCTTTCCATTCCACTTGAGGTGATAGACTTTTTAAACAAAAAAAACGTTTGAATCGTAAAAATATTTATATATTCCGTACCCACCAGTTACATTTGATAGCTATAACGCAGCACTTAAAGTTTTTATCGCATTTTAATAGAAAATCTGTCCGTGAAATGAACCCTCACGTCTATCCCGTAAAAGCCTCCTCCCTAGGAATTTTATGTAGACATTCTAGAGCGTATTAGAATAAAAAAGTTTTAAGGCCTATTATTTGACAGAAAAGAAGCTATTCTGCATCAACTGCCGCGCTCTGGCGACGTAAAAACGAAACTTTGTAGCGTCAGATCTAATCTGTCGCCGTTTCGCGTTCCGCGTTTGAAAATCTCGCGGCCATTATCGACAAACTATTTTTACTCCCTTTCTTTTAACTCGTAGCGTCTGCTTGTCTGCCGAAAAAACTTTGGATCGATTTTTAACCCTTTTCCCGCAATCCAATCGAGCTGGAACATTGCAGGCAGACTCGTGGGGACGATAAAAATGATCTAACAAATTTTCGTTTAAAAAAATTTAGTAATCGTAGTATAATTTTAGATTTTTCGAAATTTTAATGTTTTTTTCGAATTGGAATCAATAAAAATGAATAATGAGCCCGATGCGTGCGGTAGGCACGAAACCCGTTTCAATACGAAAGGGAGTATAATCACAATTTGGTTTTTATGGGTTAGTTTTTTATTACTTTCTGCGTAAGCGTCTAAGATGTAAAAAGTATTTTGATGTTTTCGTTGATAATTTTGAAAAATAAACACAATGATTACCTGACACCAGTGAAATGGATATCTTATGCGAACCGTATATTTTACTGAGAAGCAAATCCCGACGTTTCGCTTATTCAGCGTCATCGGGAGAGCGTCCAATCATGGCGGAGGTGTAGGTCGAACTGGATCCGCTGTGATAGGACGCTCTCCTGATGACCCTGAATAGGACTTCAGCGAAACGTCGAGATTTGCTTCTCAGTAAAATACACGGTTCCTATAAAATATTCGTTTTGTTTAACACATAAATATTGACAACAACTGTAATAACATCCTTTACTCTTTAATGTAATAGATCTGAGAGAGCAAATGCTTTATAAGGCCGCTGTTGTTCATTGTAACCGCTGTATAACGTATTGTTGCCACTAATAACCAAGAGTAACCGACAACCTCTTTTATTGGAGAATCCCGGTCACGACAAGATAGTAAGAACATCACATTAAATAACACCAGTTAGTTAACAAATTATAGAAGTTTCACAGAATACTGTAAATTTAGGTATACTATAAATATATTGTAACGAAATGGAAAAATGGTTTCCGTACAAAATGTTTTTCCCTCAAAATATGTCAATGAGGAAAATAACATCGAAACCTTTCGTACCTTCCACACCATCTTGAACACACTATCGCACTCTGGAATTGGCTACATCATTCGAGGAACACCTAGAAAAACCTAGAAGCGATGAGAACCTTCTAAAAACAAGAAGAAAAATCTAGGAGGTTTAATAATCCAGTTTCTCTATTTAAATAGCGCGGATTAATAGGGATAAATAGCGATCACAGGTCGATTCAGTGCGAAGTACGCGCAAGCGCGAGAAGCCGCCCAGTGTGACCCGTCGTGAATTGCGAAGCGATAAATAAAGCGAATAATCGAGCGAAGACCTAATTGGCGAAATAAATAAATGCGATAAATTAGTACTACGAGCGAGAATTGAGAACGGAATGTTTTAGTGAATTTTAAATACGTGTTATCCAGCGATAATAGTGTTCTTTTACTAGTGATATATTACGAAATAGTGTAGATTTAAGAATAACGTTAAATTTAATTCATTTTAAGTGATTTTGGACATTAAATAGTTAATTAATCATTAATTAATAAATCGCTAAATAATTTCCAGTGTTTTCATGAATACCTCTCTAGTCACAACACGTGACAATATTATTAAATATAACTGACCTATAAAGAAAATTTTTTTTAAATTAAAAATTGTAATTTTTCAAAAGAATATTTTTATATATATACTATGTCGTGAGAAGGACTATAGATGTCTCTAATACAGTCCATTCGAATATATTACAGAAACTTATTTTGAAGTTATAACTTTTTTTTAAATTGATAATATGTGAATTTTATTACGGTGGATTTGATGAACGCTGCTTATACTTACACAGGGCTAGTGACCATACCATGGAGTCTTCCATTCACGTTCCCCTTATAAATAGCTTCGTCTCTGTGAGACTTCTATAATTTATCTCAATTAATAAATAATTCATTTTTAAAGAAAAATATCCACAATCGTTTTTATTTGTGCAGAATTTCATTCAAATGCCTTTAAAAAAATTCATCATTTATATTTGTTCCGAAATTCTAAAAATATATGTGTCGGACAAGAAAAAACCGGTGGCCCTTAATCGGGCCTTTTTTACCAATCTCCAAATGTTGGCACTGATGAACATTTTATTAAAGAAAAAAGTGATTTTTTTGTATTTTGATTTTTGAGAATTAATTATTGCATTTTTTATCACATGAATTGTGAGCGCGAGCGCGCAGATGGGCAAGAATAAATAAAACTCTTTGGGTATGCCTAGCGCGCTCGACGCATTTTTTATTAAAAATAACCGAAGTTATTTATTGTAATTTTTGTATGTATGTTTTTTAAAGTTTATTTTTGACATCACTGGGAGGACGTTATCGGATTAATTTTGTTGTTAAAAATGTTTTTGTGTATGTTGTAAGCGATGTAAGAAGAAATCGCGGCGGCATGATTTGATTCTTGAAAAAGATTTTAATCTTCCCAAATCGTAATATTGGGCGACTGCAGTACGGTATCGCCACAGTCCAGGGGCATCGGTTTTACCCTCTAGCGACATCAGTACCGTGCCGAAGTCGCCATTTTATCGATACCGTGCCAAAGTCGCCATTTTTATCAAACACAATTCAGTACCCTCTTGCGACATCGGTACCGTGCCGAAGTCGCCATTTTTATACAAAAATTATAAAATGTAAAAATTAATATGATTTTGTTCGCAATCACTTGTATATGGCTTTACATAATTTTATGTAGAAAAAATATTGAATTTGTGTAGCCAGGCTCGCCAGAGAGACCAAATATACGAAATTATTGCACCCAGCTTGGCGAGTCTGGCCCCATTTTTATCGATTATCTCCATGAAGGATGAACCTGAGAGACATTTGTTATTGAAACAAAAGAAAGATATAATATAAATGTGTAAAAATAGTATGTTATAACTATAGTAGAATGTTTAGTTACATGTTTATTAATATTTTGAATACGGGACTACTGCTCATAGAGCTGCGACTCGAATTATGAGTAGTGATCCCGCCGTCAGACAGAGGTCGGTGTCGTCGGTTTCCGAAATGCCGACCTCTGACTGGTCGTTGAAAATGCGCCTGGGCGTGCGGGCCCTGATTTTTTGATGAAATAAATTACGTGGCGCAGGAACCCAGAATTCAGTTCTGCTCCTGCGTTCACCTCCAGATCTACTTGCGACTTTCTCTTCTTCTCTATTCGACTCATGCTTCAGCCTTTGGACCGCTCTAAGATTCTCAGCGAATTTTTATACGATCTCGCTTTCGTCTGAGAATCTGCGATATCGGTGCCATCAGGTTGACCTGACCGTAAGGCGGTGGAATCACCCCATATTTTTGCGCGTTCCCGTCCGGAACAGCTGGTCCTTCGAGCCGGATCTCCGTTCTACGCGTCAGCTACACGTCACCAGCGACAATGTCACGATCAGGACTACGATCGGGTCACGCCCGTGACCGAGAAGAGGAAGAACTTCATCGAGATGAGTCGGAACAGGCCGGTTCCGACGGAGACCGTGACTCCACGAGGGAGACACGGGATTCCGTGACGACGGAGGACACCATCCGCCATTTGAGGGCGGAGCTCCGTCGACAGCAACAACACGCAAGAGATCTCCAACGAGAGCACGCGGATGCGCTAATCCGCGTGTGTACTGCCAGCCAGACGACGATTCCCAGGATGAGCGCAGCCGAAGCTGCGACGAGAATCGACACATCTGGTAGCCCTGAAAAGGGCCTGGTGAGTATTGAGCAGCAACCACCTGGTGCCCCGAACAAGGCACCTTCTGTGGACGCCGCGGCTGGCCGCGGCGTCCACAGAAGGCCTGGGCGTACCATCCGAGATGCGGCTGAAGCCGCAAGGAACGAGGCCCTACACACCTCTTCCAACCCATCAGCACTGCCGGAGCGGTGCCCAGGAGCGAGTGCGTTCACCCGAGATTGGGTTTTGAACCAACCCGACCCTGAAGAAATGGTGACTTCTTGGATTGAAGAAGCCATCCGAAGAAACCGTCAAACCGAGATGGCCCCTTATGCCGGATGTCGATCAAAGAAAATTGCAGTTCGCCGAAGCGGACATGTGAATATGACAAGCGACAGTGAAACAGTGAATCGGAAGTCACCAGAAATTTTGTGCAGTATCTGCAAAGTGGCGGAACACCCCGTGTCTGAGTGCGGAGTGTATTCGCGAAAACCAGTGGCCGACCGATGGGCCATAGTGAAAGAAATGGCCATTTGCTTCAATTGTTTGGTGAAGGGACACCGGTCCCAACAGTGGAGAAGCAAGCGGTGTGGTGTAAGCGGTTGTCGCGCGCTACACCACCGCACGCTACATAGTGCGCCGCGCGCGGGAGACTCGGGTGCTCCATCGAATATGCCATCGCGCGGGGCATCGAACGCGGTCCCTCCGAATGGGGACACAGTGGGCCTCACGGGAGGCCGGGAGTACCAGCAAACAGTGTTTTTAAAAGTGCTTCCGGTGATCGTGAGTGGCCCCCTAGGGCAAGTCAAAGTGCACGCGTTACTCGATGAGGGGTCGACGGTTACCCTCATCGATGCCGGTGTGGCCAGCGCTGTCGGGGCCCAAGGACCGGTCCGTGGATTACGTAACCACGGCGCCAACGGGATGTGTTCGTCGGACGACCGGTCTCAACTTGTGAATGTGACAGTTCGGGGCAACGGGGCCGACCACCCGTTGCGAGCGAGCACCGTGCGACGACTCGCTCTACCACCCCAGCTGGTGATGAACAATCGAAACGAAAAATGGCGCGCGTGGTACCAATTAATTAAAGAAACAGTGTGTGTGATCGCTCGACCATGTCTTTCGCGTCGAGACAGCAAAGTTGTTTTACATGTTTTTAGTGATGCTTCGGAAAAAGCATGCTGTGCCATTGCGTATTTTGCCGAGCAAGGAGAGGGCGGCTCGGACGTAGCCTTCATATCGGCAAAATGCAAGGTGGCGCCTTTGAAACCCTTGTCCATTCAACGTATGGAACTTCAAGCGGCACTTCTGGCCGCACGATTAGCGGCCACCATAAAAAGAGAACACCGATGTGAAATTGTCAAAACTCAGTATTGGACCGACTCTACAACGGTCCTGTGCTGGATACGAACCGATCCTCGATCATATTCAGCTTTCGTAGCGAACCGTCTGGGGGAGATTGACGAGCTGACCGAAGTCACGGACTGGAAATGGGTCCCTACGCGTCATAACCCGGCGGATATCGGCACCAGGGATGGCGATCCTCAAAACCTGTCAGCGGACGGTATGTGGTTTGGCGGTCCTGACTTCCTCCGAAGAGGAGAATCGGCTTGGCCACGAGAGGCCTGCCGACTACAACCATCAGAAAGCATGTTGGAACTGAAACCCGCGACCGTACTGGCGGTCCGGCATGCAAATACGGGGGGAGCGCTGCCTGACATAACGCGCTTCTCGTCGTGGACCCGGCTGGTCCGCGCCACCGCTTGGGTGAGGCGTTTTGTGGCGAATTGTCGTCGCCACACAGGAGACCAGCCCGGTCGAGAGATAACCTCGGCTGAAAGAATTGAAGCCGAGCGTGCCTGGGTCTTACAAGCCCAGGCAGACGCCTTTAGGCCCGAAATCAGGACTCTTCAGAAAGGAGGACTCCTGGCCAAAAATAGCCGAATCCACCACTTGACGCCACTGCTAGATGATATCGGCGTCATTCTGATGGGATCACGGCTGGCAGAAACCACGGTGACAGATATACCACCAGGATTGAGGGCGCCCGTAATTTTGGACGGCGCCCACCCATACACAAGAATAATGGTAAAACATTATCACGAAAAAGGAAATCACCCGGGCACCGAACGAACCGTGTCTGATTTACGTGAAAACTTTTTCATACTACGACTAAGACCGACAGTGCGACGTATCAAGTTTGAGTGCCAAGCGTGCCGAGTCCAGAGAAGCCAGCCGCGCCCTCCGTTGATGGGGCAAATCCCGGTCTGCCGGCTGGAGCATCACACGCCGGCCTTCCACCGATGTGGATTGGATTATTTTGGGCCGATGATGATAACCAGCGGCCGACGAAAAGAAAAACGGTACGGCGCGTTGTTCACGTGCCTAACAACACGCGCCGTACACCTGGAGCTGGCTGAGTCGCTGACAACTGACTCAGCCATACTCGCCATTAGAAGCATGGCAGCACGCCGCGGTCAACCTCGTTTCATCTACTCGGATAATGGAACAAATTTTAGAGGAGCCGAAAAAGAAATGGCCAGGGCATTGGCCGAATTGTCCGAAGATAAAAGAATGCAGGAGCATCTAGCGGGGAGCGGGGTGGAGTGGCACTTCAACCCTCCCCTCGCCCCGCACATGGGCGGCGCGTGGGAACGTTTAGTACGCGCCGTAAAAAGGGCATTGGAAGCCACACTAAAAGAAAGAGCGCCACGAGAAGAAATGTTGAGAACGGTGCTGGCCGAAGCCGAGCACACCGTGAACAGCCGTCCCCTGACCCATGTGTCAGTGGACCCGAAAGATGATGCCCCCCTCACCCCCAACCATCTTTTATTGGGGATGGCAGGCCACAACTCGCATTTGGCCATCTACGGCGCCCTTGACGAGAACGTGTGCCTGAAAAGGCAGTGGCGAGTGACCCAACAACTGGCCGACCTATTTTGGCGCAGATGGATGCGCGAGTATCTGCCCACGCTTGCCCGAAGGCATAAATGGCAGGAATCTGCTCCCGCCATCAAGGAAGGCGAAATAGCGGTGATCGTTGATCCCGCACTTCCCCGAAACACGTGGCCCAGAGGAATAATAATGGAGGCGAAGCCGGCACCGGACGGTCAAGTTCGGGTCGTTCGGGTACGGACCGCCGCCGGTGACTACACCCGGCCCGCCACCAGGATCGTGACATTGTCCAAGGTTGCGACAGAGTAAAGTTACGACGAGATATCTTGTCCTCCCGGTAGCACAGGCAAGCTGCACGAGGGGAGTGTGTCGGACAAGAAAAAACCGGTGGCCCTTAATCGGGCCTTTTTTACCAATCTCCATATGTTGGCACTGATGAACATTTTATTAAAGAAAAAAGTGATTTTTTTGTATTTTGATTTTTTAGAATTAATTATTGCATTTTTTTATCACATGAATTGTGAGCGCGAGCGCGCAGATGGGCAAGAATAAATAAAACCCTTTGGGTATGCCTAGCGCGCTCGACGCATTTTTTATTAAAAATAACCGAAGTTATTTATTGTAATTTTTGTATGTATGTTTTTTAAAGTTTATTTTTGACATCACTGGGAGGTCGTTATCGGATTAATTTTGTTGTTAAAAATGTTTTTGTGTATGTTGTAAGCGATGTAAGAAGAAATCGCGGCGGCATGATTTGATTCTTGAAAAAGATTTTAATCTTCCCAAATCGTAATATTGGGCGACTGCAGTACGGTATCGCCACAGTCCGGGGGCATCGGTTTTACCCTCTAGCGACATCAGTACCGTGCCGAAGTCGCCATTTTATCGATACCGTGCCAAAGTCGCCATTTTTATCAAACACAATTCAGTACCCTCTTGCGACATCGGTACCGTGCCGAAGTCGCCATTTTTATACAAAAATTATAAAATGTAAAAATTAATATGATTTTGTTCGCAATCACTTGTATATGGCTTTACATAATTTTATGTAGAAAAAATATTGAATTTGTGTAGCCAGGCTCGCCAGAGAGACCAAATATACGAAATTATTGCACCCAGCTTGGCGAGTCTGGCCCCCTTTTTACCGATTATCTCCATGAAGGATGAACCTGAGAGACATTTGTTATTGAAACAAAAGAAAGATAAAATATAAATGTGTAAAAATAGTATGTTATAACTATAGTAGAATGTTTAGTTACATGTTTATTAATATTTTGAATACGGGACCTCTGCTCATAGAGCTGCGACTCGAATTATGAGTAGTGATCCCGCCGTCAGACAGAGGTCGGTGTCGTCGGTTTCCGAAATGCCGACCTCTGACTGGTCGTTGAAAATGCGCCTGGGCGTGCGGGCCCTGATTTTTTGATGAAATAAATTACGTGGCGCAGGAACCCAGAATTCAGTTCTGCTCCTGCGTTCACCTCCAGATCTACTTGCGACTTTCTCTTCTTCTCTACTCGACTCCTGCTTCAGCCTTTGGACCGCTCTAAGATTCTCAGCGAATTTTTATACGATCTCGCTTTCGTCTGAGAATCTGCGATATCGGTGCCATCAGGTTGACCTGACCGTAAGGCGGTGGAATCACCCCATATTTTTGCGCGTTCCCGTCCGGAACATTGTGTATTAACCTTAACATACATACAAGCCGTCGCGGAATTTTTTGTAGAACTTTTTGAGTTCTACAACTTCTTTATAGAAAGTATTTAAATTTTACCAACGTTAAGGCAACGTTCGTAAAAAAAGCATCGCTCGACATTAGTTAACCTGTAACCACCCTGAAAGTC
The DNA here is from genome assembly GCA_016648135.1 of Agrypnia vestita. Classification (NCBI taxonomy): domain Eukaryota; kingdom Metazoa; phylum Arthropoda; class Insecta; order Trichoptera; family Phryganeidae; genus Agrypnia; species Agrypnia vestita. The sequence continues at coordinate 111,235 of JADDOH010023247.1, read as the reverse complement.
CATTCTAAATATTGGTGAAAGAATTTTTGATATCGGATGAGTATTTTCGGAGATTACCTCATACATCCAAACTTATAAACTTACAAACTCACAAACTTTACCTCTTTATATAATATTTAAAATAGATTAAACATATCTATGTATAATACTATTATATTGTAAAAATAAAAAATATATACAGGCAACACATTCGTCAGTGGTCGACTGTTTAGTGCCATGAGTAAAAAATCGACCTGTAATCGGAAAATGCACCATAATAAGATTTTCACGTAAACTGTAAATCTTGCGCGTTCAAGACCTCCAATTTGTTTTCTAGCGCTAAAGAGCGAGACCTAGCTTTGCGTCAATGTGGAACAATCCGTTGTGCGCGGTTTGATTTAATATTGCCTTGAATAATAACCGGTTACTGCGAAACAAACGGCGACAAGAAATGGTATAAAACCTTACCATAGCTAACTAGTTTGTTTAAAGAGTGAGCGCCCTTCATCAGCCAAGCCGAGCTCAGGAAGTCCACCAGGAAGACGGACACGAAGAAGACGAAGAAGAAGAACCTCATCTTGGACTAAAACTGGATACTTTGATCAATAAATACTTTAGTAGCACTTCAAGCTGTTTGTAGCTATCAATTGTCAATGATTGTGAAAAGTAAAACTGCTTTTAAATAATTTGTTTCCAAGATTCGAATGTAACGCTAAGCAGGTACAATATTACGGGTACTTACTTAATTTTGAATAAATGAAGTTCCGACAACAGTTAGTATTTGTAATTTCATATTTATACAGGTAAATCAATGGCGCATACGATTATTTGCGAGAAAATAAACAAAAATTATTCCGATGATGTGAAACTGTTGTAAGTAAGCATTTTGGTAAAAACTTTCTTACCAGATAGCCTGAGCTGGTTTGTGGACGATTCTAGTTCTAGTCTCTTTTCTAACTTATTTCATCCCATTCTTCTCGGTATCCTACAATTTTCAGCACTGTGAAGAGTCCAGCCTTTGCTCTCTGATGGGTGGGAGATATGTCTGTCCCTAAATAATGAAAAAGCTTGTTACAAAGTCATCAAGTGTGACTATTTTCAAAATATTTAAATTTCATGCTTAAAGTAAATAATTACATAGTTGAAATAAAAATAAATAAAATTAAACATGGAGAAATAATAATAACACAATGATTTATACACAACATTTAATTGGGCACAACCATCATCTTCAGAGGCAATATTAGAACTAATTGTAAATCAATATGGCCGACAAACAGAAAGTAAAGGGATGATGGTGAGGGAGGGGGGGAATACTTTCTATTTGTCGGCCATATTGATTTACAATTAGTTCTAATATTGCCTCTGAAGATGATGGTTGTGTCCATCGAAAGCGCTTAGGCTTATATAACTCAAATTAGTGGAATAAAACGTTGTGTATAAATCATTGTGTTAATCATGAACTTTCACTCTGGAAACGAAACAACGCTTAATTTATTAGAAATAATAATGTATGTATAATACATGTTACACAGCTTATAACATAGCTAGCTCATAATACTTTACATTAACGTAATCGATAGTTACGATGAAAACCCTCCGAAAATGTCTACGATTTTTTGCACGGTTTTAAGCTTTATTTAAATTGTGTTAAAGAGAATGAATTTTGAATGTTATTTTTAATTATATTATTTACATTTTGAAAAAGGGGGAAAATAAAATAAAAATAAAAATCAGTGGCTTCTTATTGACCATAAAAGCTGATAGCTCCCGTCAGAGGTAAGCGAAGATAGAAAATATTGGCGGTGTACGGTCGAAATATAAACTTTGAAGTCATTTATCTCCATAACTATTCACATTTACACGTTGTTGTTTAAAGTTTTTGACTGAAGATATAGTAAGGAATTTACCTGTTTAGAATTGTGGAATAGCTTTGTTATATCCTGTATAACATTGCAGAAGATAATGCAGGGCGTCATGAATAATTTAAACCGTAACATACAAACTTTATCACACATATGGAAATAAAAAAAAAGTTTTTTATGTTCTATCTTTTTAATTTTATGAGACGCGTTTCGCCTTATGAGGGCATTATCAATCTAAATATTTTACATTCAACAACTTGTATGTATATTAAAAGTATTAGAAAGAGATGCTGTAAAATTTTAAGAAATAATTAAGGTTTTAGGATTTTCTGATTTTCTTTAATTAAATCTTATAATTATATAGCATCTCTTTCTAATACTTTTAATATAAATACAAGTTGTTGAATGTAAAATATTGTCACGTCTCGTGGCTGCAGAATGAATAAATTAAACCCTGGAATTTAATATAGGATTTATAAAATACCAATTAATTAATTAAACTTACGAACACGTCACTTATCGCTATTAAATATAACGCTATTCCTTAAATTAAATTGTTTCGCAATTTATCACTCGTAAATAAACACTTTATATTCGCTTTAACACTATTTTCACTGTTCACTAGAATATTCCATCAATTTCCGCACTTATTAATTTCGCTTCGGTTTATCTCGCCACGTAAGAATTTTATAGAATCGCTGTCGAATTACCGCTCGCTTGGAACTACTGGTTTCTCGCCGCTACCGAGCGTATTATTATCGCTGTGAACGCGCACAAAAAACAATTCACTGGTAACTCCCGCGAGTCGTATTTATATTGGCTAATGCTGTTATCAAAATTTCGAGAGGTTTCCTGCGTTTTCGACAAGTTCCTCGCGTTTTCTAGACTTTTGGAGATGTTTCTCGAAAGTCGGAGGTGATTCCAGATTCTTCGGTAGTATTGTGTCAACTTCAAACAACTGTCACTTTGACAGAAGTGCGTGATTCTTTTTTTAGCCTAGTTACAATATTTAGATTGATAATGCTCTCATAAGGTGAAACGCGTCTCAGAAAATTAAAAGGGTAGAACATAGAATAATTGTTTTTATTTCCATGTGTGTGATTATGGAGTTCTACAAACTTACCTCTGAAATAATAAATTTATAAACTTTAATGTGTATTATGGATGTCTCACAGAGACAAAACTGTATTATATTATTATTATGGGAAAGTAGGTATAGAAGTCATTTATGGTGTATATCGGACTTACGACCGATCGTATGGCAGGCTTAAGTGATCACTTTACACATGTGTAACGTTCGCCATTTCCACCATGATAGAATATACCATGTCATGGTGGAAATGGCGAATGTTACACATGTGTAAAGTGATCACTTAAGCCTACCATACGATCGGTCGTAAGTCCGATATACACCATAAATGACTTCTATACCTTCTTTCCCATAATAATAATAAAATACAGTTTCGTCTCTGTGAGACATCCATAATATACATTAATTGATGAATGATGTCTCTGTGACAAGAAATCCAGTACTACCGTTCTGAAAGATTTGAACAAACTCAAAAATATTCTTATAAACTTTATGTTAAAATGCAGTTTCTATTTAAGTATCTATTGTCTAACCAGTCTCCAAAAATACCTTAGAGTCTCTGCATGTTTGTCGCTAGACGTAGTTTAAGTAAGTGTTTATTACTAGGGCGTCTGCTAGGTAAACCTATTCCATGTTTACAGCACACTCCGCGCCGCAAGACAGCGGCCGGGCAGCCGCTACGCCCCTGAATAAATTATTCCAAAATTGCGATGCTAAAACAGTTAACCCAAAGGAACAAAGCGGGACCAATCTTCCTCGCGGTTAATTAAGCAATGTTCAAGCCGATCCGATAGCACTTTATCACCGCCGGTGACCGCCAGAGCGCGCTTCCTCGGATCCCGACTATCCCTGAACAACACCTCGTTACTTCTCTTCGTTCCTCAATCCCTGGTAAGGCTACACAATAGACAAATATACCTCTCAAAATGATAATTCATTTAATATCTATTAAAAAATATAATAACCTTTCCTGGAGTCATATTTCGAGTTTTTCCAATATAAGTCAAAAGTGACACTGCTTCTGTGAGTCTAAAACTCGACGTAAGATGGCGTTAGTCGGCTTGCGCCAGTCAGCCTGCGCACCCGGAGTTCAAACGAGTCTGCGCCCGCGTCGGCGTGAAGAAACGTATTTGAATTTTGCCTCCGAATTATGAATGGAAGAAAAAATACAATTGCTGTCGTTTTTCTTCTACCGGAGTGCGTGCACTTTTTCGCATTGCAAATGATCGGATTGTAATCGATTAGTAAAACATTGTAATCATGTTCTTCCGAGATTTGCACCAGTTGATATTCTTTTCGCGTGTCATTTGTGACGTGAAAAACCAAACGATGTTCGACTGTCTTCGAAGCTGAAAAGGATAAATCACAGGTCAGTGGTCATTTGTGGCGTATTTGGTTTACTCCTGTATGTTCTTCAGAGAGAGAAAACGTAATTTGACACTTTTTTTTGCATTATCATATTGAGAGGTATAATTGAATGTTAAGTTCAATCAAGAAGATGGCTACTTATACGCTGCCCGCCTACAAATATACGATCCCCGTGAAATGATCGAGTGTTAGAGTGAGACACGGCCCACTCCAGAAAACACGGAAATTGAGGCGAGAAACTGAAACAAAATTTGAAAATGCAATCAAGAATATCCAAATGTATACAGGGTTATTTGGAAAACATTAATAACGTTGCAGGACTATATTCATGCTTCGATTATGAGTCGAAACTGTTCACGATACTATGACCTAATATCTATAATTATGGAGATATACGACATCAAAGTTTGCATTTTTTAATTAATTCATTCTAAAATAATGCTTCTTTTTTCGAAAATACCCCTCTTTATAGTCGTTTGACGTTAATTCTTAAAAAAATATCTATAAAAAAACAAATATTGTATGTGTTTCAAGTTAATTAATTAATATTTGCAAGTTCCTACTGGCATAAATAATAAAAATATCATTTTTATCCAATAAATTAACAAGCAAATCATAATATTATATAAGAAAATAATCAACTTCGAATCGACATTTTCATTATATATAGCAATGGCCAAATTCTTTGTAAAGAGTTGAAGTTTTACAATTTAACTTATGAATAAAATATTTTGGAAGAAACAGCAAGTATATAGCAAAAGCAGAAGCTTAAAGATGATATAAAAAAATACAAGAATAAAAATAATAATATTAATATAAGCAGAAAGCAATACGTAAATCACTAGCCCGTCAAAAATGACGGTATTTTTAGATGTCAGTTCCTAAGGAATAATTAATTATATATTTAAAAAAAAGGAAAGAAAGGGAGAAAAAAGGATTATACTATAAAGAAGTTACAGACGTTACATGAAGTTTCAATGGACGGATGGACAAACGAACGGACAGAAAAGGAAATTATTATAATTGGGATAGTATAATAACATTTTTACATAACAGTTTTTTATCTCACCCCAAAATTTAAAAAACAGTCCACTTATTTAAGTCTAATCTGACGAATTTACATTTTACATTCTTACATTACAGGGATGAAACATTTCCTGGTGCACGCCTGTCTGATACAGAAAGGGACGTCGTGTCATGTCTAAAATGGCGAGCATGCATGAGAAGATGTATGAATGTGGAAAAACATTTAGCTCTATCTTCTCTGTTTATCCACACCAGAGACACAGGGTCGCGGTAAGTTTTAGGTATTGGTGGATTTTTCTAATTATTAAATGCAGATGTATTTTAAGCTATTGAGTTTTTAAAAATAAAGGAATTTAAAGGTCTTAATCATATTTAACTGTAATTTCGGATATTTTATACGCACCGTATGTATTACCGAGAAGCGAATCTCGACGTTTTGTTGGATACTTATCCAACGTCATCAGGAGGACGACCTTTACCCGCGGAGGTGGAGGTCGGACTGATTAAAGGTGCTGCTTTCTAGGGCGTAAATTGTATGCACTTTGTCGTGGAGTGTTCTCTTCTTCTACAATAGAGGTCGCCAGTGTGCAATATGTACTAGTTACGTCGGCGGATTTTACTGCGACTTCTCTCAAGGGTTGAATAAGTGTCGTTAGAACAGGGCGCCAAATACTTGATAGTTTGTAACTGTCATCTCTGTTGAAATTGGGATGTTTGTATATTTCAATGGACTCCCTCACTAATCTGGGTATAAGGTGTGGTTCTGTTGATAAGATTTTTGCCTTGTCAAATCTGATGAAGTGTCAGAGATTCCCTTTGGATGCATGTTCGCAGATTGCGGATGTATTTAAGTTGTTGTTTTTAATTGCTCCAATTCTTAATCATTAAGAGTTAATGTAGGTCTATGTAAAAAATTGGCCTGCCTCTTATTCAACATAGCCTTAGAAAAAGTTATTCGTGACTCAGGAATTGAGATAAGAGCAACGATATTTGACAACTCTGTGTAACTTTATTTGCTTACGCTGACGATATCGACATAATTGCGAAAACTCCCGATGCTTTACGTAATGTCTTCATAAATCTTGAAAGTTCTGCCAAAAACATGGGTCTCATAGTAAACCAGCAGAAGACCAAATACATGGCGTAGGATGCACCCAACAAAATCCAACTCTCTCGTGTGAAGTCAAAATTTTTAGACGGTACCAAGATCCTAGGGTCCCCGATAACAAGCAATAATAAGGAGATCTAGAAGCGCATAGTGAGCGCAAATCGCTATTTTTTCTGCCTACAAAAGCAGATAAAATCCAGATTGCTGCATGCTACCCAGAAACACCAAGATATTAGTGTACAAAACGCTAATTAGGCCAGTGCTCACGTACGCAGCTGAGACGTGGGTACTAACTAAGAGGAATGAGCTAGCACTGGAAGTTTTTGAAAGGAAAATTTTGAGGCGCATCTTCGAACCGGTTCTAGAAAATGGACTTTGGCGCAGACGTTACAAAAATGAGCTCTATACTCTGTTCAAGGAGCCAAACGTCACAAAATTTATAAAACTGGGAAGACTTCGGTGACTTGGTCATGTGGAGAGAATGTCCGAGCATCAAGCACCAAAGTCCCTGCTGAACTCAAGGCCAATAGGGCGAAGGAGCTTAGGAGGGCCAAAATTAAGATCGAGTGACAACGTTTTCAAAGATGTCTCTGCCTTGGAGCCTCGGAACTGGAGAGAGCTGGTACTAAACCGAGATGAGTGGAGGAAGATTACTGAGGAGGCCAAGACCCACCAAGGGTTGTAGTGCCAAGAGTGATAATGGTGATGTAAAAAATTTATGGTGCACTGGGATTGATTAGTTCTAACATTACCTATACAAAATGATAAAATTTCCCCTCACTGTTCTCTTTCAAATTTACGCAATAGTAATAAAAACAAACCATATTTTTACAATAGAATATTTATAACTATGTGTTTACTACTACCGTTTAGACGAGGTAACATTACAAAGTGGTCACTTGTACAAAGTGTTTGTCACAGCGAAAAATATAATATATTAACGTCGCCTGTTATATTATGTTATATTATGAAATAATTCTAATTCTAAACGCAACTCCCCCCGTGGAATAAATGTAGAAGTAGGATCAGTGTGGTGATTTGTTTTGCCATAATATTTCAGTATTACTGAAGCGACTTGTTTCAACCTTTCCGTAGCCATGCCAGACCACAAGTCTATTGAAAAAATCAAACCTGTAATATAATAACGAACGTTTTAAGAAAGATGTCAAATGCTTTATTTTGGACAGCGATTATTTTAACATTTTGCACATGCCTCAAATGGTTTCCGTATAATAAAAACTACTACTTGTAAATGGTTTCTGCTTATTAAAAACTTCTACTTTAATTTCGCTTGTCAATCTCCTTCCATTATATCGAGCTATTGGAATATTATGTCATATTAAAATGTAATAACATAGGTTTAATCTATAAACCTATATACCTATAAACCTCTGTCTGTCTGTTCTCTATACAAATCCACACCGTTTGTCCGATTTGAATCAAATTTTGCACACTATGCTTTAGAACATGGCGGGTAAGATGGGAAACATTTCCCCCCTATTCTCTCACCCCTTCCCCACTCCCTGACATATTTTTGATGCAAATCTGTACCGTTTGACCGATCGGACTCAAAATTTGGAAACTTAGTCTTAAGAACTCGGCGGGTAACATATGCGACATTGTCCCCCTATTCTTTTAACCCTTCCCCTCCCCTGATATATTTTTGATGCAAATTTGTACCATTTGACAGATCGGACACAAAATTTGCAAAATTATTCTTTAGGACTCGGCGATTAACATTGGTGAAATTTCCCACCTATTCTTTTACCCATTCCCCTCCCCCTGATATATTTTCGATGCAATTCTGTACCGTTCGAATCGAAACTTTGTTTACCCTCACAGATTTCTTTTAAACTTAATCCTTAACCCGTGCAACGCCGGATATGAACAGCTAGTTTATCATATAAATCATTGAAATGTATCTGCTGTAGAATGTTGTGTTGTTCCAAAGTGATGTTTCAAAGAGAAAGGAATTCGGACAGTACGCAATCCCTTCTGTTTACTATTTCGTTACAATATAATGATTTTTGTCTCCAAATGAAGGAACGTTACAATAAGGAAAAAAGTTATGTTGAATATAGCTTGCTGAATCCATTATATTGTGATAATATATCGTTCGAATTATATTATTATTAGCTAGTTGTAACCGGCGTTGCCCGTGTTAGGGGGGAAACAAAGGTTCAATTCGAAGTGTATACATTTGTATCGAAAATATATCAGGGGGAGGTAAAAGGGTAAAATAATAGGGGGAAATGTCTTCTATGTTACCCGCCGAGACCTAAACAATAAGTTTCCAAATTTTGAGTCCGATCGGTCAAACGGTAAAGATTTGCATTGAAAATATAACAGGGCGATGGGAAGGGGTAAAATAATGGGGGTATATGTCGCATTTGTTACCCGCTGAGTCCTAAAGAATAAATTCCCTAATTTTGAGTCCGATCGGTCAAACGGTATAGATTTGCATCGAAAATAGATCAGGGGGTGGAGAAGGGGTAAAATAATAGGAAGGAAATATCGCATTTGTTACCCGCCGAGTCCTATAGCATAAGTTTCCAAATTTTGCGCGATAGGTAAAACGGTACAGTCGGTCCATATCGAAAATATATCAGTGGAGAGGAAAGGGTAAAGGAATAGGGGGAAAATATCACCAATATTACCCGCCGGGTATAGATTTGCATTGACAATATATCAGGGGGAGGGGAAAGGGTAAACGGGAATGGAGGAAATGTCACCTGTGTTACTCGCCGGGTCCCAAAGAATAAGTTTCCAAATTTTGAGTCCGATTGTTCAAACGGTACAGATTTGCTTCGGTAATATATTTGAGGGAGGGGTAGGAGTAAAATAATAGGGCGAAATATCGCCAATGTTACCCGCCGAGTCCTAAAGCATAAGTTTCCAAATTTTGAGTCCGATAGTGAAGTGGGACCCACCACAGACCCAGGGCCGTTCTACGAGCAAAAGCTCCCGTATCGGCCCTACACTTTCGCCATCCAGTTTGGCATTGTTTTAATGCTAAAGCAGCTTCCTCGCTACGCCGCTGATGATGCAAGCACTCGTGCGACGCGGCGAGGAAACTGCACTAACCACTTCACTATCTCTGGGGTGCGCTGCGAAAAACAATTTATTCAAAGAAAAAAACAATACATAAAAACAAAATCACAAGTAAATAACAAAATATAAACAAACAGGCAGAGAAATACAAAGAAAAGAAAATACAAGAAAGAAAAGCAAAGCATAAATATCAAACATCAGAAAATAACAAAGCATGAAAATAAATAAAGCAAAATAAGATAAAATATAGAAGATACAACAAAATACATAAATACATTGTATGCAGAGGAAGAATAATATATAATGTGTGTGAAATATATGAATGAGTATTGAAAAATACATGGGTGACAGCTAATCAGGAATGAGAAATAATTACAAAAATTGCACCGTAGAGACAGTATGGAGTGCAAATAGTCACTCCACTGCGGGAAAAAAAGAAAATAAAAATAAAATACATCACAAACATACATAAGTCCGATAGGTAAAAAGGTACAGATTTATCTCGAAAATATATCAGGGGAGAGGAAGGGGTAAAGGAATAGGGGGAAAATATCACCAATTTATCCGCCGGGTACTAGAGCATAAGTATGCAAAATTTGAATCGAATCGGACAAACGGTGTAGATTTGTATAGAGAACAGGCAGACAGACATACATTGAGTTTTATAGGTATAGATATTAATCCTTTTATCTATTTAAATTAAAATCAATATCAATAGTCAACGTACGATATTAACTATTTTAAAATAATTTGAACAAAAAAAGTATTTTATTATTAATTGAAACTAGCTGTTCATATCCGGCGTTGCCCGGGTTAAGCATTAAGTTGAAAATAAATTTGAGGGGGGAAACAAGGGATCGATTCGAACGATATAGATTTTCATTAAACAAAATATCAGGGGGAGGGGAAAGCATAAACGGGAAGGGAGGAAATGTCACCTATGGTACTCGCCGGGTCCTAAAGAATGTTTCCAAATTTTGAGTCCGATCGGTCAAACGGTATAGATTTGCATCGAAAATAAATCAGGGGGTTAAGAGGGGGTAAAATAATAGAAGGGAAACACGCCGAGTCCTAAAGAATAAGATTCCCAATTTTGTCGTCGGTCTTCTTTATAAATATCAAATAGTAAAATAATTATAAATAGCAAATAGGGAAAGTAAACACTGTATTCATTTGTTAATATAATTAATTTTATTTGTTTTTAATACCTCACAGAGCAGTATGTTTGTTGAGCTTTAGCAGGTCCAATATCCCCGATGAGTTAGAGAATTGCATATATTTCTTCCGCTTGCAATTTACGCTGCACTATTTCCAGGTTAAACGAACAGGTGTAATTTGCATCGAGTTCAATTGGTTTATCGAGTACAGAGCAAAGTCAGCGACAGAGCTAACCTGTTATTTGTCGAGTCTGTACGATGGCCCAGGTACTGGGAGACCGCATTTACATTCTCTTGATGGGACCTCAAGTAGGAACTGGATCCGTGACGGCAGAGAATACTATATTAAACAATGGGACCACCGCCAATGTTCACCATGTCAATTCGAGAAATACTTGCGTCTTGCGGTAAACCATAGAAAAAAGAAATAGACACAAAAGTTTTTTCTGGAATTTGTAAAAAAAATGTCATTTCTGCAAGTGACGTGCACGCAGGTCTAACCTGACATTGGACCTTTTAAAAATTTACTTGCCTACTACAAAAAATTCACAGACAAAATACACAGTTGAGGACGAGTATTTTCTCGACTTGATTTAATCTATGGAACAAATTTGTTGGGCGCATAAAAGTGAGATAAATTATGAATTGATATGAAGTTGGATACAAAAACGTCGGAAATAAAACATCTGGCCGTAGGACGAATTACGGTTAGAATTTTAAATAGATTTCTTAAGATAAGGATTACTTGATTAATATTTATTTACAAGAATTTTTACTAATGCACAGATTTTCTGCTTGTATGCGCTGCACGCCACTGCAACACAGTAGGTGTTTATTTTATGTATGCCAAAGAAGTACAACTTCTAAGGGGCGTACATAAATTCACACACCCATTCTTTTCTTTAAATAAACGCATGGACGTCTATATTATATGGTCCGTGTCCCGAAGATGAGATAAATCTCTATACCGTGACGCAATTGGTAGCAAGTAGGTACGCATGACAAGACGAAGAAATGAAAAAAAGTCATATATGCAAAAAACAGTGGGTAGGTACTTTCGTGTACTTATGTACGCGCGTTGAAAGCTTTAATTTTTTGTTGTACATAAAAATTCCCATGATGTGTTGTATACCTTGCGTCGGAACATAGCATACAACAAAAATCTATAATTTACATCAACGAATAAAATAATTACCATGATAACAAATAATTGGTTTGATTACAATTACAGTATGAAAAAATCACATATAAGAATTGCTATTGGTTAAAACCGCCATATTTGCTTTTGATTGATGAGTTGTGTCTAGGGAATGCAATCCCGAGTCGGGATTGCCCTTTCGGGATCCCTAGGAGATTAGAATTTCCAATCCCGCGGGATTCCTACGGATCGGGATCCCGAATACTTTTGTTTTTTTTTGTTTATAGAGCTGAATAGCAATTAACGACAACGCCTTGCATTTTTATATCAGCAATTTTAATAAAATGTTCATTATTGATCATTGCATTAAAGTTTTTGTAGGCGTTTTCACAAGCATCAATCAGTCAATGTAGTAGAGTAAAAACTACTAACTAGTAGTAGTTTTTCTTATTAAGTTAGGTTGTTAAAATACAGAAAATAGTATTCAAAGCTATTTTTATTATTTGAATGTGACATGAACATAAGTTTTAAGTACTTACTAAAAGCTCTATAGACATATGCAATTAATCATACAAAACATAAAAAATGCTGATCAATCCCGATAATCCCGATAATCTCGTCCGATTTTTCGGTTCGGGATTGATCTCGTAAAATGCCTCGAAATCTCGCGGGATCGGGATTGCATTGCCTAGTCGTGACTTCATTGTGTGAGAACCTTCTCGTTATTTATTTATTTATTTACTTTAACGCCCATTACAGGCTTTTACATAAAAAGATAATACATAAAATCAAAAAGTATATACATTAAACAATCATCGGAAATAAGCAGTAAAATATAAAATATAAGCATTAAAATACGAGTATAAAAATTAAAAATAAAAATAAAAATTTAAAATATAATATAAGCATAAAAATTAAGATTTAAAATATAAATTTAAAATATAAAATACGGAGCAGTAATGTGTATAAAAAAATATATATATAACACATTATTACATGTATATGTTAACAGCAGTTAGTAATGAAATAATATTGTCTCTTTGAGTATAAACTTTATTTTTACTAGACTATCATTGAATACGTCAACCATATCACCAAATTCATTACCAATTTTTAATATTCTACTGAATACTGCATTTGATACTGGATTTTTAATATTCTACTGAATACAGCATTTGATACTGGATTTTTAATATTCTACTGAATTCAGCATTTGATACTGGATTTTTAATATTCTACTGAATACAGCATTTGATTGGTACTGGAATTCTGGCGATGAAATATCACAATTTGTCGAGTTCTATGCAAGGACTTGATATTATACTTGATACACGCTACAAGGTCAGTTATTAAAACTTATAAAATATTTTTTTAAGATTTATGTTGTTATTACAAAAACAAATTGTTTACCTCTCATTGGAATAGCTTTATATGTGAGTTGACCTCAGAAAGAAAAATAGAGAAATCACGCGTATATTGGTAAGATAAATAAGGCATGTCGTATTCTCAGCGCGGGGTCACGGGGACCCCTGGTCGTGCGTGTTTACCAGCAGTGGGGGCGGCCCATCCCGCAGGACCTCTCGGGGGTCCGAGATACCGCCTGCAGGCGCGCGTCACAGGAATGCCGCATCACTTTTGGCTTATTCCCCCTGCGCGGAAATTTTAATGCACGGTTATCTGTATCATTTTATATTAAAGTCGACGCTGGCTGTAAAACACTTACACGCAAGCAAAACATTTAATAAGTAAACGAGCGAGCCTTAGTAGTCGTATACGATGTGTAACACTTGACATCTCGCAATTAAAAATATCAATTGAGCAGCGACAGAAATTAACCTCAAAATTTAAAAAAGCAAAATTTGAAAATATTTATTCATTATTACTCACTTGCATTTTTAATCAATGATCTACACTTTTTTCAGACATTTATTATTAAAAATTTATATTAATATATATATTTATTATCTTTTATTAATGTTATTAATATTTAAAGCATTAACTTTGTGATTAGACATTAGTAGTGGTTTTAACAAAGTTAACTAACTAACAATCTGTTATTTATTATCTTCTTATATTCAAGGTTTAAAGTTCTTGCGGATATCGATCCTCGATGCTGAAGCAGCTACATTGACTTCGCCTGCCGGAGCGGATAAATTCCAAACTCTCTCTGATGGTGTACAACAGTCTTCAAAGAAAAGCACCACAATATTTGATCGACCTCTGTATCCCAGACAATCATCCGTATTCTGAAAATAACAATGTCTGGATCTTTAAGATCTTTATCCCAACACTTAATAGACGATAATAAAAATTAAAAATGTCCAGAGCGGATTTTGTAATTCTACGGCTCAAATACACTGTATTAAAAGATGATATGAGAAATATTGTTTCTTACAAACGTATTAATTTCTTCATCCACAGCGTCCAGATGAAATATCATGGCTAAACTTGTCATGACCGCGTTCGACGTTCAAATCTTCCCATCTTGACATTTGACAGATAATAATTTACATCTTTCTCCCTCGCTCTATATCTATCTCATATAGAAACTTACAGAAACAAACACCGACGTAAAGCTATGTCTCGTTTATTTTTAATTTTTATTATCGTCTATTAAGTGTTGGGATAAAGATCTTAAAGATCCAGACATTGTCATTTTCAGAATCGGGCCGATTATCACTGGAAGACACTGCGGTCACCTAAATCGGAGGCACTCTGCAGGCTGGTAGTACCAAGGAGACCTGGAGCCACCAAGTTTGCGGAACGTGCTTTCAGCTTTGCGGGCCCAGCTATGTGGAATCAGCTGCCTCCAGTGCTGCGATCTATGGAGAACCAGGAACACTTCAAGAAGAGCCTAAAAACTCATTTTTTCGGGATGTCGCACCTGTAAAGCGCCCTTGAAGCGTCTCTTACGCAAAAATGGTGCTATGTAAATTAACATAAACATTAATGAGTAAATACACGTAAAGAAAATGTTTATGATTTTTTTAAATATTGTATCTTGCCATATTGTGAACTGTCATTTTGGCGATGTCAATAAAATAGTGTACTGTTATATTTAAGAATTTGGTCATTAGAAAAATATTGAATTTTGCCCCACTGTTAGCTGTCGGTAAATAAGTGTGACCATGTCGATAAAACAGTGTACTATGTTGGTGGATAGAAAAAAAAAAATGTTGAAATGACGGCTGTGTTTGAAAATGTTATCAAATAAATATTTAAGATATTAAGGAATAAACTTTTAATTTTGTTATTTCAATATACTATATATATTCATTATACTATTATATTTTTTCAATAGCTTTCAATTTTAAAACCAATATTGACAGAACTGGTAATTTTTAATAGCATTGATTGATTGATTTGGCTTAAATGAGATTTTCAACTAACTGTAATCAAAGTTAATTCAACCGGCTCTTAGCGAATCGGTCAACAGGCGAACAGAAATTCTAGACTGTCACAGAAATGGCCTACGCTCACATAATTACATTAATTCTAAACGTGCGAGAATTTATTTAAAAAAACCATTTTAAAACAAATATTTACTAACCATCCAGAATCGCAACCAAGTAAGTATATTCCTTTACCAGTACGGGATCAATACATTAAAATATTCTAAAATTCTTCCACGGTCGCCATACAACAGCCATCCACATCACTAAAAACCCCTAGTACTATTTAAAATTGAAAATTGTTAATAATTTTTTTTATAAGGTGCAATTTTAGTCTTTACTCCCTTTATATTAGCGACGGTCAAAAAGATCTATCAAATTTTCGTTAAAAAATTAATAGTATAATTTTGGAATTTTCAATGGTTTTTTCATACAACTTAGTAGGTTGTATGGAGATTTCGACGCATATGGTAGACACGAAACCCGAAAATGAGAAAGGGAGTATTGTAAAAAGTTGGTTTTTATGGGTTACTTTTTTTTACTTCCTTTCTTTTAACTCGTGGCGTCTGTTTGCTTGACGAAAAAACTTTGGATCGATTTTTAAGCTTTTTCCCGTGATCCAATCGAGCTGAAACTTTGCGGGCAGACTCGTGGCGACGATCAAGAAGATCTATCAAATTTTCGTTAAAAAATATTAATAATTATAGTATAATTTTGGATTTTTAGAAATTTTAATGGTTTTTTCAAATTGGAATCATTACAAAAGTTTGATTACTACCAACGGTGCCGGCTGCCCGATAAGGACACGGAATATTTAAAATTTGAATTACTCCGTCGGTAGGTATAATAAGTTCGTCACTACAAATTTCGAAAATTTATGACAATTGGTTCATAGATGACAGCACACTTCGGTTTTTTGGGAAGAAATCAAATAATAAAGAGATATTTTTAGAGATTTTTAACATAGATATTTGTCTAGACATGTTTCATTTTCAGTCAATCAATTATTACATGATGGTAAACTTTATTTACAAAAAAAGGGAATAAAATAAAAACTGGGTTTTTATGGGTTAGTTTTTTTTAAATAAAGTTTGTGTAACAAAAGGTAGAGATATTAACGCTTGCCTTAACATTAAAGTTAATCTTCTGGCGATGACCAATGTGTTCTTTTTGCAGCTGAAGTAGATGCTGACCTATAGTTTGGAGTTTACCATTTAAATTGGCCAGAATAAAGAGCTCTGTAAGATACAGTTGCCATGTTATGTGTCGCTTTAGATTGTGTATACTCAAGTGTCGCCTTATACATCAAACAACATAATTTGAATTCCACCCTTTCATGGAAAGGGCGCTAATGTAGTTCACGCAAAAAGGATGTTATATTTGAGAATTTGACGTTCCGCATTGCCGAAAACTATACAAAGAAAATAATAAATAAATAATTGATTAAAACAGAAAAATTCACTTACCTACCCTTCACCGAAAATTGGGGCGACTTAGTGAACTTATGATTAGTAGAAATGATATTGTTAAAGAAATACTACAATGAACCGTGAAACATGATTGATAACTTTATTTTATTATATATGCAATCGACTTACTTATTACTTAATTTTTCGTATACATTTTATTTTACAATTCTTTAGAATATTTCTTTAATTAAATATAGTTTGAAATGTAATATTATTTATACTCTGCATACTGTAATTATCTTTGCTTAAAATTTTCCATTATGTTTTTCTTTACTACATTCTTTTTTAATTGTTTTGCTTATTACTAGTTTATTTTACTGTTGTCTCATATAATTGCATTATGATTATCGCATATTAGTTTTTTCCTTCTTATATGTAGGTACACAGTATGTACTACTTATTATTTAATTAATATACTTAAAATACTCCTCTCCTACTCACGACTTATATTACTCATGTGGAAGAGAAATATCAAAATAAAAACTATATTTATTGTAATTAAAATTGTACTTATCTATTAAATGAATAAATAAAAAAAACTAATGTGCTGCATTTTAGTATTGTTTTGTATTTTTTAAAGGACTAATAAGAAATGTATTCTAAACCTATGACATACACTGTAATGTACTGTTGCACACAAACTGCACATGCAGTTTTGCAAGATGCCTGTAAAAATATACAGATCATTATTAATAAATAATAATAAAAAAAAACTGTCATCAAATGTGTGCATTCACCATATTGTAAATAAATTATCTTTTTAAATTCTATGTTCGGCGAAGTTGATTTCTTTCTGATACTTGTTAATTAATTTCTCAAACAGAATTTTGTGAAAATTTTTTCGAAAAAAAAAAATTATACGTGGTAAGATAGTATGTCCGAGATATGTAACGCATTTTTGATGTGCATCTTTCCTCTCGCTTTCCCGCAATCTGTGGCAGTGATTTCGTGAAAAAGGACGGAAATGCGTAACAGGAAATAAGACGCCGGGGAAGCGCGCGCAATTTCATTTGACCAATGAGCGCGCGCTATGGAAAAAATCATCGTTTATAAACAAATCAATGTCCAGCAAGTGCCATTATAGCGAAGACGCTTCTGATTTTGTATATATGCTGCGCGTCTGGTGTCAAGCGTGTGGATGTTGTAACTTTGATATATTTTGGCTTGTATCTTCGAAACTATCCGATGAATACTTAATTTATTTTTACATAAATGTAAACAATAACTACTCTTTATGCTTTAAATTCTCAAATTTAATGTAATTGAAGCGATTATTTTAAAATATTTATTCAAAGTTTTCATACAATATGTATAGCGGCACACTACCGCCATGTATGAAAATAAATAAAAACATATAATTGACTAAACACATTTCTAAATAAAAATGCGTATGTAGATATACGGTACCTACGTAGTCCGGCAAAATTCAATAATAAATAAATGCACATACATTTTCTTTACTCGTATTTACTAATTAATAAATATATAGGTATACAGGGTGTACCAGAGCTAGCAGCAAAAATCAGGTAGATTCCTGACTATGTTATGAGTCTAAAATGTTCAAGCAGCCATGGCCTAATATTAATAGTTATGGAGATATGCAATATCAAAGTATGCATTTTTTTTCAATATTTCTTACTAATTTTTTGCAAAAAGTTGGACTATCATTACAGTATCTTATGTCGATTATGAAAAATTCATTCGCTTTAATACAAGTCGAATAAAATGATAAAAACCTTGCAAAAATTGAAAAAAGTAATTTTTTACAATTGTTTTTATCATTTTAGTTAAGTTGTATTGAAGAAAATGAATTTTTCATAATCGATATAAGTTACTGTAATGATAGTTCAACTTTTTGCAAAAAATAATTCAGAAATATTGAAAAAAAATGTAAACTTTGATATTGCACATCTCCATAACTATTGATATTAGGTCATGGTTGCTTGAACATTTTAGACTCATAACATAGTCAGGAATCTACCGGCCAAGTTTCTGCTGCTAGCTCTGGTACACCCTGAATATAGGTATATATTTTAAATTTTAATGTTAATTTCTGTTGCAGCTCAATTGATATTTTAAATTGTGAGATGTCAAATGTTACACATCATGATTTGCTTGTACTGTAGGGCTCGCTCGTTTTTTTTCTCGTGTCACGTTTGTCTCCTCTCGAAGCGGCAGAATTAAGTCGAGAAACCATCGTCAGATCGCGTCGGAGTCCCGCTCCCGGGAGGGGCTGCTCTGTATTCAGGGCAGCCGTGCCGCGGGCCCAGCGGACCCGGCGCGGGCGTGACGGGACGCGAGCTGTCGCCATCTTGCCGTCGCCATTAATAAACAATAAATCCGAACGGCCCACTCCGTCTCCAATCAGCGCGCGCTGTTTGGTTAGATGTGAACTAACTAGCTAACCATCACGTAGGCAGAGAGGATTGAACGCCACGCTCTTCTATCCCGGCACACTTCTTTTGCTTCGGCCACATTCATACATCTACAGGTGGAGAAAGTCCAAAAGAAGTTTCTGAGATATCTCTACATGAGAGAGTACGGGCATTATCCTTGGCTTTACCCAACCGAGTTTCTCCAGGGTGTGCTTGGCTACAATAGTCTAGAGACTAGAAGGAATGTGTATTTGATTACACAGTTTTATCGATTGTTGCGCGGTATGATCGATAATCCTGAAATTATGCAGAGCATTGGTTTGTATGTTCCTGATAATTACATTAGACATCGTCAGCATAGATTGTTTCATATTCCAATATACAGGACCAACCTGCCGATGGTTATGCCTGTTGGAAGAACCACAGCTATGCTGAACAAAATCGCTTTGGGTATTGATATATTCCATGTGTCTGAGGGGGTTTTCCGAAGCGGGATTCTCCTACACCTTTGACCAGATTTTATGTTATTTTTAATTTATTATTTTATTTTGATATATACTTCCTAATATGTATGCCTTAAACATTTTGTTTGTAATATACATATTATCAATAAATAAATTGAATTGAATTGAATTGAATCTTCTCATACAAGTTCTACGGTTGTTGCGGCTTTTAACAGGACCATCCTCAAATACTTGTAGAGTCTGATCGTGCCGAGTCTTTCGCGGACACCCTCTATTCCTGTTGCCTTCAACACTCGCCACATATTTTTTCTTAATCATCCTTTCCTCGTTCATACGTTCCACATGACCAAACCATCTCGGCACTCCTTTCTTTATTCTGTCTACCACACTACAGCCAGCATTGCATTCGTGTCTAATTTGTTCATTTCTCACTCTATCGACCGAAGATTTTCCACACAAGCGTCTTAGTGACCGCATTCAGTCTACTTTCATTCCTCTTTTGCCAATTCCAGGCTTCAC
Source organism: Agrypnia vestita (assembly GCA_016648135.1). Lineage (NCBI taxonomy): Eukaryota > Metazoa > Arthropoda > Insecta > Trichoptera > Phryganeidae > Agrypnia > Agrypnia vestita. The sequence goes on along the minus strand of JADDOH010023247.1, from coordinate 91,234 downwards.
TTCCACACATCAGGGTTGGCACTTGAACGCCATTATGTACCGCTAGTCTTGCTTCCTTTGACAGATTCTTATTGGTCATAATTGCTTTTAGAGCACCATTAACATTGTTTCCCGCAGTCACTCTCCTTTCGATATCATTCTCAGCCTTGCCATCTCTGCTAGACAGTTTAGATGTGGAGGATTAAATAAACAATAGGATAGTCGTAAACACACCAATTATAATTTGTAACAGTTTATGTAAAAGTTAACTCTTAAAAGACTGTGCTAAAAAAAAACTTTGGGGACGGTGAAGTAACACAGCGTTACCTGATTAAAAATCGGCATAGTTTTTAATATGTGATAAAATATACATATATACAATACAGATAAGACTTTTTAAAGGTCCCTTCATATAATTATGTAAGGTAAACATACATATTTGCATTATTTTAGTAAATTATTATAAAATCATGGCAAATCGAATTTGCGTGCGCTTCCGCCGACGTTTCAATAGCAACTGAATACAACGACGCGGTCGCCTGCTCGCTTCAGTCGCATGCACTCCGTCTTTGTCTAGCACGTGTTACCCGACTCTATCGTACTCTTTCTATATTGTTTTTGGTTTCGCCGAAACCCAAGCAACCACCATCTGTGTCCTACATGAAATGTATGGTATTGTCGTGCTCTTTCTTGCTCGATTTAACTGCGATGCACAATATACTGCTCCCTCTTACACACTGGCCGAAAATACGAGAGTAATGAATAAATATTTTTTAATTAAAAAATCCGTACATTCTTAACAGTTTAATTAAGTAATTTTGTTGTGAAAATGTCTATTCGATGATTACAAAAAAATGTGACGTTTTAGTTTTCGTAAATAAGGTAGACATTTCATATTTTGTATGACAGGTAGACCTACGTTACATCACCGACACACAGGAGTTAATGTCTCTCTGTTCTAATCTTTGATCGATCCAAGTCAAATGTCGTGTTATTCACTATACACCCTGGCCACTCCATCCCATCACCTGATATAATGATGTTGGTGTTGTCTCGTAATCGCAAAACTCTTGCAATTGGTCAGGTTGATGCTAGAGATGTTTGCACAAATCGTGGGTCAAAAATTTTCGCTAAATTAAAAAATATATATATTATAAAGAAGATACGGACGTTACACGAAGTTACGGGTACAGACAGACAACGAAATTATTATAATTGGAATGAGGAGTATAAAAGCATAGTTAGCAATGTACCACTGAGGTGCTTCTGAGATAAATAGGAACAATACAACCTACCAATACTCCATGAAATTACTCTGGAATCTATGGAACCTAACCTAATCTCTTATAGAAAGTATGTTTTTAAAAACAATTGACAACTCAGTTTTCATTTTATATACCTACGTATAAATAAATATAATACTTTTAAAAATGAATCCTGCTGACTTTGACTGCTGCAAATCTGTGCTGTTCGACCGATCGGACTCAAAATTTGGAAACTTATTCTTTAGTACTCGGCGGTTAACATGACATTTCCTTCTATTAATTTACCCTTTCCCCATACCCCTGGTATATTTTAGATGCAAATCTGTACCGTTCGACCAATCGGGCTCAAAATTTGGAAACTTATTCTTTAGGACCCGGCGGGTAACGTAGGACTAAAGACGCATTCATTTAGACAATCATACAAAAATCTATGGAATCAGACCGTTACATCACTTCTTAATGTTCCCCACTCCTAGTATGCACTCCGCGAAAATACCTGATTCTTTCTGGCACTCCCAAATATTATAATTACTCCCTTTATATTAACTCGTGGCGTCTGCTTGCTTGCCGTCAACAAAAACTTTGGATCGATTTTTGACCCTTTTCCCGTGATCCAATCGAGCTGAAACTTGGCAAGTAGACTCGTGGCGACGATCAAGAAGATCTATCAAATTTTCGTTAAAAAAAAATAATAATTTTATGAAATTTCGGATTTTTAGAAATTTTATTGGTTTTTTCAAATTGGAATCATTAGAAAAGTTTGTTTAACGTCGCGGAATATTTTATAGAAAGTACGTTTTTGAAATCTTTGAATTACTCCGTCGGTATGCATAATAGGTACTTCATTACGAGTGTCGAAAATCTAAATTGACTGCCAAATGTTTTTAGAATTTAATCTTCAAAGCATGAAGTGTCTTATCAAAGCTCAAAACATCTGATATTTTAGAAATATATGATATTACTGTAAGTTTAGTGTTATGTTATAATTCATCTTTAATTGTTGTTATATTTTACAAAGAAAGGGAGTATAATTAAAACTTTGTTGTATGGGTTACTTTTTAATTTTTAAAATGTTAATTCCTTTTTCGCATGCCATCTAGTAAATAAGTATGTAATAGTAAATAGATGTTTTTAGTCAGTAAGATGTTTTGTGTGAAGCGCCCTTGAGGTGAGTATTCAAAATGGCGCTATATAAACGATCCAATATTATTATTTCCTCATACCCTTTCTCCACCCCCGGATACATTTTCTTTGCAAATCTATACCGTTTGTTTCTCTCCACAAATTTATTTTCAACTTAATCCTTAACCAGTGCGACGAAGGGTACGAACAGCTAGTATCTTAATGAATATAATTATTTATTCACTTATCGCAGAAATAATGGTTATGCATGTAATTTGGTAAATGTTTCTTATGATCGGCTCCCTAAGCATCGACGGGCCTAGGCCCAGTTCGTCCCTGGATTGTACAGACGACCAATTTATTATCATCAGCCTAATGTAATTTGATGTTGAATGTCAAAGTATTCGGATTACATCTAAATACGGATACACCAGCTGATATTAGGTGATTCCGAAAATAATGACCGATTTTGACATTATATTATTTTAAACGTTCTTCGCAAATATTTGTTTTCATTTGGTATAGCTCTATTATATATAAATCATTTATAGAAATACCCTCTCGGGGATTGAAAAATTAAAATAACTAAGATACGTCATAGATGTCTCACAGAGTCGTAGCTATTTTATATGGGAAGTATGGAAGTCTGGGCGTTTGCAGTGCATACGGCCTGTCATTGGCTGGCTCAAGTGATCAATTTACACAATGTTACGTTCGACGATTCCACCCATTTCGATCACTATATTTATCAAATTTAGAAAATTCTATATATACTGTCACGGGGTCACGGCTGTAGAAAAAAAATCAAACACTTGAAATCAACTAATTAACCAAAACTATTGAATACGAATTTAACTGGAGATCTTTTTCGTACTAAATCTCGCACTAGTCACTCGAGAATCTTCCACTTGTATCTAGAAATTCTGATTCACGTCGTTTGTATCGCTCCGATAACTTTCCATTCTCCTCAATTTTAGAATTTCGTGACAATACTGTGTTAATGTATCACGCTTCCTTTAACTCAAAACTACGGTGTCGCCATGTATGGTTGAAATTTCCTATATAAAATAACTTCTCTGAAAATTTATAATATATCTCGATTGCTGACCGGTTGGTCAAAATCTGAAACAATAATGTAGTAATTGTGAAAAAATTTGGACATACTGAAAAAATATTGTGAAATTAAATAACTATTTAATTTATTTGCACACATGTATTTCATTTTTTGTGAGCTTTCATATATATTTATGGCAAAAATTCAATAACAAAGAAAAACAACAAAATGCCTTAAAAACAATTTTACCCACTCGAGGAGGATCGCACTTACAAGGTGAACCGAATAAATATAAAGCTGAACGCACTTGGAAGCGCGGTACGAAACAACATCTGTGTAGGCACTACATCACAGCGCTTCACTTCAAGATCTGTAGTAGCATTCGATCGTAAAGCGGAAAAAGTAAATTGAGAGATAGTAAGACAAACGAGTGATTAAAAAAAAAAAGTTGCTGTCATAGGACGAAGTGTGGCCGAGTTAAAGTGGAATCGCGGCGGTTGGTTGACAGACGGTGGAATGAGGAAAGAGAAAGGATTTAAAAGGATGGTTTGTGTTATAGAAGAGCTGCGGAGTATCGGAGTTAGAAGAAGGCAAAAGGGAGTTCTGAAATGGATGCAGCCATGCTGAAGAAGAAAAGTGCTTAGTCATGTAAATATTGTGTTAATTTCTCCGCTACTAGTTTTTAAAAAACTGTGCTAAAAATACCTTCGGGAATGGTGGTGTCACACAGTGTTACATGATTAAAAATTGACATAGTTTTTAATATATGGTAACAAATATATATTTTCAATACAGATAAGACTTTTTAAAGTACCCTTTGTATAATTATGTAAGGTAAACATAAATATTTGCACTATTTTAGTAAATTATCATAAAATTATAGCATATCGAATTTGCGTGCGCTCATGCCGACGTATCATTACTAAATAAATTCAACGACGCGGTCGACTGCAGTCCGTCTTTGTTTAACACGTGTTACGCGAGTCTACCGTGCTCTTTCGATATTGTTTTCTCTTTCACCGAAACCCAAGCAACCGCCATATCTGTCCTACCTGAAATGTGTGGTATTGTCGTACTCTTTCTTGCTCGATTTAACTGCGACGTGCAATATTCTGCTCTCTTTTACACACTGGCCGAAGATACGAGAGTAATGAATAAATATTTTTTAATTAAAAAATCCGCAAGTTCGTAACAGTTTAATTTAGTCATTTTGGTGTGAAAATGTCTATTCGATGATGTCAAAAAATGTGACGTTTTAGTTTTCATAAATAAGGTAGATATTTAATATTTTCTATGACATGTAGACCTACGTTACACCACCGACACACAGGAGTTAAACATGCAGACCAAGATGAGTTCAGAGATAAACGAACAGTAAACTTGGAGGCGGATAACATCCACAACTCGATACTTCTAATTCATTCATCCAATGTCATAAGATCCAAACACTGATTAAAAATGTTAGTTTACACCAAAGTTATGGTTATTTGAATTTAGCGGTTAAAATCGTCCATTATTTTGGGAACAACCCAACATTAAATATCTCGTGTTCATCTCCGCATTGTATTTTGTCAAAACATGTTCGGAATTTAATACTTAGCTTCCAATAACAGTCGAGGAGATGGGATTTTCCGTTGAAGCCCCAGGAATTCTGTATAGGGATTCAGAATAAATGCGAATATATATTATATTATACAAAAAGGCGAATTCTGAAACCGTATATAACCGAATATTTCAGCGACTCCGACATAATCCACGCAGTCTGAGAAAACAAGATACATTTTGTGTTTTTGTTGTGAGTTGTCTCTACATTTGTGTAAACGTAACCAGCCCTAATGACGCAATCAGAATCATAATAATCCACCTTTATGGTGACTAATTCCAATTTATGGATGATAAGTATTGAAAATATTTTTTTTAGTTTTTAGTTGTAATGTTCTTAGTCTCTTCTTCTTCGTGCTGGGTTCTTCCAATAAAAGATTGTGTGGTTAACTCGTACTTTATTGGTGTCAGCAGTACGGTTTACAGAGATGACAATGACAATTGCGATCTGTCTCGATACAATGGAAAAAAGCCCTTATAAAACATTCGCTCTCTCTTTCACGCACCGTCTCTTTCATGCCTCGCGACATACATCCCTCAGATCTATGACACTAGTGTTCCAGTACTCTTCGTACTAGGAATAATCTAATGTTAATCATTTTTACAAGTGAACGAAAATATTATAAGCATATTTAAAATTAATGACTTGGTCCATAACTCATACACACTGACTTGACTGTAGATCTTTGAATTTAATACCAGGTTACCGGTAATTTACCTGTAATAACGAAATTATGGCATTGTTTCTTCCAAAATATTGATCGAATGATTTGGAAATGTAATATATATTTTATCTAACTAACTAACCAACCATCACGCCGTTTCAACGCAGGGGTAGGCAGAGAGGACTGAACGCCACACTCTTCCATCCTGGCACACCACTTTTGCTTCGGCCACATTCATACATCTTCTCATACAAGTTCTACGGTTGTTGCGGCTTTTAACGGGGCCATCCTCAAACACTTGTTGTATCCGATCGTGCCAGGTCTTTCGCGGACGCCCTCTATTTCTGTTGCCTTCAACACTCGCCTCATATATTTTTTTAACCATCCTTTCCTCGTTCATACGTTCCACATGACCAAACCATCTCAGCACTCCTTTCTTTATTCTAGCTACCGCACTACAGCCAGCATTGCATTCACGTCTAATTTGTTCATTCCATACTCTATCGACCAAAGATTTTCCACACAAGCGTCTTAGTGACCGCATTTCTACCGCATTCAGTCTACTTTCATTCCTCTTTTGCCAATTCCAGGCTTCACTTCCATACATTAGGGTTGGCACTAGAACGCCGTATATATTTTAAATGTCTTAAAAATTAAAAATTGTTTCATATGTGTATATATTTGTTTATGGATTAATAAAAATGTTACATTTATTATTTCGTACGAGTAAGAGCTCGATAATGTATAATTTAAAAAAAAATTATAATAAAAGAAATATTTAGAAACATGAAAAGATGTAATTTTTTGTTTTGTTCTAGAAAAATAAAAGTGACAGGTATAAAAGAAATATTTTCAGAGAAATAGCTCCCTTTCAAAACATTTTTTCATGGTGGCTGCGCGTAATTTTATATTTTCGTATATTCTTTTGATAAGGCTATTTATTCGAAGAATTCTCCTTTTGTTGCCTGAATTTTAGAATCATTTCGTGTTTTCTTCCTCGTTTCGAACGATTTAAGAATCGGTCGTTTTGAATTCCAGCTGGACAAACCGGGAACAGTTTGTCAGTCGCGGAGATTGAACATTTGGAATAATACAAGAATATGGTCCCGTTGTTCATACAATGAAAATAAGTATTTCACTATATAATTTAATGTCCTGTTAATTTAATCTAACTAAAATAATCGTAATATAAATTAAACCAAACCTAATAACCTAACCTAACCTAACCTCATATATTGCCTATGAAATGTCAAAATATGCAGTGCATTTTTCGAATTTTTAAAGTGTAATATCTTATTTAATACTTACTTTTTAAATGTAAATTATCTTTCATTTTGTTATTAGCACATTCAATAATATAGTGAAATAATCATTTTCGTTGTATATGCAATGGGACCATTATCTTGGATTTAGCCGAACATTTTCTTCTTTCCCGGGGTTGGAAAGAATAGGCATTATACGAATATTATGATTTATGTAAAACCACAAATTGAAAAAATAACATTTGATTAAAAACAAATTGTTACGCATATATCGATATTGATTTTACATAAAGATTGCTTATTTAACTAAAAATAACATGATCTTTAGATAATGTTATGTTTAGTTAAATAAGTAATCGCTAATAATTTTTTAATAAATCGGCTACTTTTAAATGCCTGTAATAAGCATACATAAGACGCCTTACACTATTAAGACAAAATATAGAGAATATTTAAAAATCACTTTCTCAACAGATATCACAATTTTAATATGATGATGATGAATGATGAAATGCAGTAATGAAATGTTGAATGAGACAATGTACAGGGTGTACCAAAGCTAGCAGCAGAAACTTGGCAGGTAGATTCCTGACTATTTTTTGAGTCTAAAATGTTCAAGCAACCAATTTTTTTTTCAATATTTCTGACTTATTGATAATACATCATACAGATTTGTGTAAAATAAAAATGTACCTAGTGAGAAGAAAGTGATTGTAAGTAGTAAGAAGAAGAAGAAATACATGTCAGTTAAAAATATTCAATATTCATGTTATCTGTAATAAAAATAATGACAGATTTATTCAAGCCGAGTTTTAAAAACACGAATGACTTTCGAGTCAAAAAAGCAGTACATCAATAATTGAGTCATTTTGGGATTTATCTTTCCGCTCTGCCGCTGACTTCTAATAGTTTCTCGTGACTTCTCAAGGTCGTCTGGATAGTTTGAGAAGATCACAAAATTATTTGGAAAACATATTCGCGTCGATTATCACAACATAATATTAAATTTCCACTGAAATTTGAACGATATTTTTATTAGTATGTTCTGAGAACACAATTAAAGAATTTTGACCACAGATGGATAATATTAATTCGGATAAACTATAAAAGCCTCACTTAGATGAGGTTATATGAGTTATATGAGGAAAACATGTACATAAGTCTTTGTAGGGTGGCTGTACGACCTGTGAGAGCTGGTTTAAAAATAATATTGCTTAATATTCTGCTTTGAATATATAACGGTATCATCACCAGTTATGAAATTTGTGTATAACAATGTCATGGGAAAGAGTATAGATGACTCTAGCACAGTGTTTTCCAAAGTTGACAGGACTGCGACCCACCGAAAAAAAAAAATTCGGGACCCACCTCCTGCCTCACATTTTCCCAATTCATATTGCAACCATACGAAATATATACGCTAATATATTATTTTTACATGATATATTATTTATATATTATTTTTATGCGCTAATATATTATCAACAGTAGATTTCTTAGTAAAAATAAAAATAATATATTAGCGCGCAAAAATCAATTAAATATAACCACCGACACAATAGAAGCAACATCGAGTACAAAGCGCATCACAAGGTGCCAAACAAACGCAATTAAGGCCAGCAACACTCAATATTTAATACAAAATTCCCGAAAATCATTAAGGCCAATAATGACCACAGTACCCAAATTTAGACTTTGACTTACCAGACCTCACTTGGTAATAAGCTTCTGATACGAACGGACGTGTTCGCACTGCCCCTCGTGACGGAAATTTATTAACAAGCAACCTGAAGATGCCTGTTGTGATTCAGGCGAAACGTCGGTTGACGAATGATCCTTCTGAGGACCAGATTTTGACGCGGGTTACCCCCAAAGAAATCAATACTAACATATATATATATATTGATTTGCTATCCACCACCATAACTACCGGTGAGTGGTTGTGGCTGGTTGTGGAGAAAACTTGGCGGGTAGGGAAACACGGGTTTCTTTATATATATAAAGAAACCCGCCAAGTTTTCTCCACAACCCACCAGTGGTTACGATGGTGGACAGCCCTTGGTGTCACATCGAAAATATGCGAGTTTGGGGGGGGTGGCTGAGCGTGGGTGGGAGTGGGTGACAAAAATGCGCTTTCTAGCACATTGTTTTGTTATGGGAAGGCCGTAAATGCTTCAGATTGTGTCGGTGAGTTTAGAAGATTCCGGAAAAATCTGCTCTAGAAAGTTCTGGAAGGAGGAGATTCTAGAAAATTACCGAAAGATCTAAACTGAGTGGCGGAATATGTCGGTGTGTCTAGAAGGTTCCTGTACATTCAATAAATTTCTTGAAAGTTCTGGAAGGAGAATGTTCTAGAAGGTTCGCGGAAGTTCTATGACGATCCAAACAGTGTACCAAAAACTTGCAGTGGCAAGTATAAAATAAATACGAAAATATACTAAGTATTAAATAAATTTAAAAATATATATATATATAGATACGCAAAATGGCGAGGGGGAGTCCATGCGTAGAAGGGTGTGTTTACAGAATGAATTGAATTTGGAATTTGTTGGTACATTATTTGAAATTAGTTTGGAAATGAGATTACGCGCGTTAAGGGCACATTTTGTTTTTACGTTTAGCACACGCTGGAGACGCCATCTTATTTCAGGGCGCGTCCTATTTCATTTATTAAGGCGCCGCGCGAGGGAAGGGGAGGTGCAGGAACGGGGGTGGGGGATGTAACCTGAACAAAGCGCAGAGTCCTCCCGGGCCGAATGATTGCTGTAATAATATAATCATCTTTATTTTCGTCACTTATTTACCAGCAGAAAGCAGATTGTTGTCGCTTGTCCCTGCGGGCGGTTTTGTTGTGGTTGTTGCGCAGTCGTTTGGTGGACACGACCCTTATCTTGAAAATGCAGAGAACTGCACAAGCACATCGATAGCAGGCTTGGTTTGAGATTGAGAACGGTGATAGTCAACGAGTGATGATGAAGAATTCCGACTCTTACAATGTTTTCGATTTATCCCATGTATTCAATTCGATTAAGATATAGTGTTACGTATAATAAGCAAGTAAGAAAAGCCCAAGGTAGCAAAAATAGATATTCACGGTTGGTCAATGTTTTTTTTCTTTTACTATCTATTTCGCCTTTTTCTTTCTTTCTTTTCTTTAATTTTGTATTAAAAGTAGGTGGGCGGAATGTTGACTAATGATAGCACCTGTTTGATATGCAACTCGTAAAATTCCTTGAGACCTAATATGTCCATCTTTCTTGTCCGCTCCTGCTCCCATCGCTCCGTCCCACTCTGGCCTACGAAGGACGGCGCTGCGTAGAGCCGTGGACAGAGGCGAATCAGTAATCCTTGACATATTGTGTTTTTTGTGATACGTCGCCGTGAAGGCCGTGCTATTCAATAGATCAAGTGCATGATTCCAACCACCATCTGAAGACTGTTGCCGCTTCCACGAAAGAAGTCGCGACGGTGCAAAAAGACGTCCAACTCAAGGAAGAAATGAGGTAGGCCAGATCCTTGCATTAATCCTTTCAAAACTTTCTCCCGTTCGAGCTGCGTCTCAATTATAAATAGAACCAGTTGATACAGTCCTAACATATTATTATTTTTTGGTTTTTATTATGGTGGCTATTTATTGCGGATACACGATTTACTGATTCATGATTTAAATATAACAAGTAAGTTAGGGTAACAAAGCCATTTAGGTTGTGCACAGTTTTAAAGTAAAATGATGAATCAAAATTAAATCATGTGAAATATAATATTAATATAATTAAAAAGTAAAAATAAGAAAAAAAAGTCCTCTTTAAAAACAGGAACACTCATGGTTACGATGCAGCCCAAATCGTTCTTTGCGGCTCTGATTAGTTGACCCACTTCAGGGCATACTACAGGCACAGATCAATGGCAACCTAAAGTCCCTTAGAGAAATAATATAAAAGGTGCTTGAGGAAGACCCTAGGTACAAAATGAGAAGAGCGCAGAATAAACCTGAGCGTCCTAAAAGAAGCAAACATTCACAGTGTTGAGACAACGATCCTGAAGCACCAAGTACGATGACCAATGTGTGCGAATGGCTGATACGCAACCGTGGGAAGACAAGAAGGACTTGACACGAGAGGTGGTATCTTTCTTAAAGAATGTAGTCAGGACCGAATCCTTCTGAGAGAGGTTTCCCGTGGTTCCCTCTCCACAATGGTAATTGCGAAGGAGTCCCAAGTTCCATAGACAAATCCCTCCCGTTCCAACAAAGCTGATAGTAGCTAGAACAGAATACCTGAACTCCTATTGAGGTACAATATAAACCTTGTACATAGCAAGCAAGGCCAAAAATAAGTGTAACTCACATCTAAAAAAAAAGGCTGATACGTGACTTTCAAACAAATAATGTTTGCGCATCTATGGCATGAAAAAACACAGGTTGGGTGGAAAAAACGGGACAAAGATACCCTAAAGGCAAATCTGAACAGTTGTGGGATAGATTGTGGAAATTGGGAAACCGCGGACCATGACCGTGCACAATAGCGTCAAAAAGTACACTGCGACGGGAAATTAGGCGAATGGAATAGGGCTGCTGATATTTCAGAGGAAAGAAGAAATAGAAAAGAAAAGGAGGAAGATCCATCTATCAGACCCCCTACATGGTGCATATGCATGATTTGTGAAAGGATGTGCAGTTCGAGAATGTCTATAGACCTCCCAAGCCACGCTCGGACGCACAACCGATAAAATATGCCTGACATTAGCCTCGTAACGAGACTAAACCGTCATCTTAGTTTTTGATAAGTGAGTTGTGACTTCAGTCTATCTATACCTATAAAACTCAATTTCTGTCTGCCTATATTTTCTCTATACAAATCTACACCGTTTGGCCCATTCAATTCCAATATTGCATACTTACTCGTATGCTTTACGACCCAGCGGGTAACATAGTGACATTTTCTCCCTGTTATTTTACCCCTTCCCATCCTCCCGATATATTTTAGATTCAAATCTGTAACGCTCAACCGATCGGACTCAACATTTGAAAATTTATTCTTTAGAACTCGTAACATAGGCGAAATTTCCTCTTCGGGGGAAGAGGAAATTTCGCCTATGTTAGGTTAGAGGGGTCTAACCCATCCCCTCCCCAGATATATTTTCTTTACAAATCTACACCGCTTCACCGATTGGACCCAAATTTTGCGTATGCGTATATATTCCCGATGGAAGAAATAGGCCACATTTCTTCCCTAGACATCCTATCCATCCTAGCCTTGATTAAATGGAAACGTTGATTTTATTAGAGGAGTTGCAAAATAATCCTACCACAAATTTTAATTAAACTGCAACGCAGGGTACGAACAGCTGGTTTATAACATAATCCAATAACACATTTTGCAAATTGTATTCATCTTATGAAACTGGTTTTAAACGCCTGGGCGCGCGGCATCAGATATTTGGATCTTAATAAAGTGAATCACATTACCGAACAAGCGATCACCTCACTCTAAGCCGTCTAGTTATCGTAACAGGGCTCTTCGGGGATTGGACAATATCCAATATTATGTTTGCCTTCGTCTGTTTTCCTGGGGTTGCCGAGAACATCGGTTTGAGGCCACCAAAATGAAATTTGATAACCTCGGGTCCCGGCGGATGTGACGATTATTGGATGATTGTTAATTTTAATTCAATCTCCTCCGTACAGTTTGAATATTAATAAGTCCGTGATGTGAATAGATAAATTCGCAATTTGTATTCTAGGACCTCAACAAATTCCAAGACTATTTTTGCAGATGGACTGACGGTCATGGCGAGATTGTTGAGAAAAACTTAAGCATCAAGATGTCGCATAGATACAAAGCTAGTCTTTTTGGGTGCTCATAGGACTTACAACCTATCGTACGGCTGGCTTAAGCAATCACCTTACACAATTTTTTTTTTGTAAGCATAAATTTTTTCAGCATTTTTTAAACACTTCAACAGGTCAGGAGGCCCAATTACAGAAGCGAAATATATCACAAAACACCCAGGCTTGAGTAAATCACATATATTAAATTATGACCTCGCCGGGAATCGAACGCAGAACCTCGCCAGTATCATACTTACTGCGCTACGAAGGCCGCCATTTTATGTCTAATGCACACTAATGCCATCACTAGTGTGCATATTAAACAAACTAACAGTTTGACCATATACCGTTATTTTTACCGTTTATTTTCGGTAAAATTATTTGGGATTTGTATCTCATTGTACAAATGATTGGTAACTAAGATATAACTGTTGTCTAGTACCGATGGTTGCTCATCGAATTTGTTGCCAATCGTTCATGCAATCAAACATAAACCTCAAAACGGTTAATGTGCAACTGGTTAAAATACCATCACTGATGCACACCTTGTTCCTTATGTGTGTTGTATTTTTACAACCGAAAGTTGTGGTTGAAAATTTTGTCATTCCCGTTAACCAGTGCAGATTTCAACCACAGGTGGCGGTAGTAAAAATACAATAAACACATATAAAACTTACAAAAATATGACAGATGTGGTAGTCTATCATGGGTGGAATTATGAACGTTGGATTGTGTAGTATGTTCGATAGAAGAGGGAATGTTGAGAAAGATATCGAGAGGAGAGTGATTGCGAGGAATAGGGTGAAAGGTGCTTTGAACGCAATGGTTTCTAATAGAAATATGTCCACCCAGGCAAAACTAGTGGTACATAAGGGAATTTTGGTACCAACACTAATGTATGGAAGTGAAGACTGGAACTGCAGAAGAGAAACAAAAGTAGACTGAATGCCATAGAGATGAGATCTCATTGACGTATGTGTGGCAAATCCATTTACGATAGATTAAAGAATGAAGATGTTAGGAATGAATGTAAAGCTGATCTTAGCATAATTAATAGATTTAAAAAAGGGTCGCTCAGATAGTTTGAGCGTGTTGAGCGAATGAATGAGGAAAATATGGTAAGAAAGATATATAATGCAAGTGTTGATGGCGCCAGAAAGAGAGGGGAACCCGAAAGACGTGGCATGACCACATTATCTAGATACTGGAAGATGGTCCCGTTAGAAGCCTGAACAACCGGCGAGCTGGCATGCGAAGATGTATGAATGTGGATGAGGCGAGAGTTGTATGTCAGGACAGAAGAGTGTGGCGCTCTATCCTCCCTGTCTACCCCTACGGGGAAACGGCGTGATGGTAAGTAAGTAAGCATTGTGTAAAGTGATCACTTGAGATAGGTCGTAAGGCCTATGAACACCCAAAAAAACATCCATACCTACTTTCCCATATAAAAATAGCTTCATCTCTATGAGTCATCTACAGGGTATACCAGAGCTAGCAGTGAAAAATTGGCCGATAGATTTCGAGTCTAAAATGTTCAAGCAACCATGACCTAATATCAATATTTATGGAGATATGCAATATCGAAGTATGCATTTTTTTTGAATATTTCTGACTTATTTTTTGAAAAAAAATTGAACTATCATTACAGTAACTTATATCAATTATGAAAAATTCATGCATTTGCTTCAAAATAACTTAAATAAAATGATAAAAACCTTGTAAAAAAACTTTTTAAAAATTTTTGCATAATGAAATCTCCTAGACTTCAAATTTGTGTTTGCTGGGATATTTGCCGTGTTGTTACGACCTTTCAGGCCGACGTTTCGGATCCCATTGCTGGGTCCATCATCAGGGTCACTTCAGCCCTCTGCAATGGGATCCGAAACGTCGGCCCGAAAGGTCGTAACAACACGGCATAATACCCCAGTAAACACAAACTTGAAGATTCTGAGTGGCCGTGAAAACCTAAGAACATTCTTAGAACAAGAACAACATTAAATCTCCTAGTAATAGGAGATTTAATTATGCAAAAATAAATACTGTAACTGCAGAGTAAACCTATATTAAATATACTCTAAATATATGCTAGACGAAGATGCAAATCGCCGTACCAACACAGCATGGTTGGAGTGGAGATCTTTTTCTAGCGTACTCTGCGATAAAAAGGATTCCTTCTAGAACCAAAGGTACAGTATATAAAACAGTGGAAATATCTGCAATGTTGTACAGTGCAGATTGCTGGACAATATCCAAAAATCACGAACAACAGTCGTATACAACTCAAATGAAAATGTTGAAGTGGGAAAATGGTGGAACACACTTAGAAAGAATCCACAATGAGTATGTCGGAGAGTCTTTTAAAGTGGCACCGATAGCTGAGAAGCTAAAAGGAAGTACGTCATTTATAGAGATGAGAAGTGAGAAGAACATAAACATTCCAACTAAACTTAGAGGTAGTGGTGGGCAACATGGTGGGTAATATTGATAAGGAGCTGGCAGCATAAGTTGTTCCTGTTGTGACAACCAGGAACAGAAGACCTTGTCGCCTTCATACACGTCCGACCCCGGATGAACCGGGATAGAGGGACAGGGAAAAGAAGATGAAGCATACGCTAAGGGGACATTGTTCCGTTGTGACACAATCCCATCTCTGCAAAATTGTTATACTTTGTGAACTTAATTGTCATCATCATCATTCTTGGCACTACAACCCTTGGTGGGTCTTGGCCTCCTCAATAATTTTTCTCCACTCATCTCGGTCTAGTGCCAGCTCTCTCCAGTTTCGAAGCTCTAAGGCAGAGACGTCTTTGAGGACGTTGTCACTCCATCTTAATTTTGGCCTTCCTAAGCTCCTTCGCCCTATTGGCCTTGAGTTCAGCAAGAACTTTGGTGCTTGATGCTCGGACATTCTCTCCACATGACCCAGCCACCGAAGTTTTCATAGTTTTATCAATTTTGTGACGTTTGGCTCCTTAAATAGAGTATAAAGCTCATTGTTGTAACGTCTACGCCAAAGTCCATTTTCTAGAACCGGTCCGAAGATACGCCTCAAAATTTTCCTTTCAAAAACGTACTTAATTGTACCCACCCCTATTTTTTATCACCGTAGATACATTGACAATAACGTGAGATGATGAACCTACAAAATGAATACTCCCCCACTGAAGATTCAGCGCGGGGTTAGTCGTCCCGGCGCTCATAAATCCCGTCTTCCCTGGAGCGGGAATATTGAAAAAACATTTTTCCTTTTGTCTTGATTTCCAGATGGTCCATCGTGCGGCACAGGGTGTGCCGTAAATCCTTTCATTACAAGAAACTCATTAGTTCCCAGGCAAAGGACAGCAGGTGGCATATTTTCCAATCACGTTTCCAGTTTTTTTGTGAACACACGGTACAATTTTCCGATATTTTCAAGAGAATGATTAACTAAACTAGGGCCTCCGACGCCGGTACCCATCTTCGGCCATACCGGTGTTGATTAAACACCGAAATCGATACTACCGGGTTAATTACTAAAAATGTGTGTTGTATTAAAATACTGTAACGTGATGGTAGAAGCAGAGAGAATCGCACGTGATCAAAGATTTTACACCACTCTACACATTTTACACTAAATTGGAAATTACTAAAAAGGTCTGGCACAATCTATCAGCTTCACGAAACGACTAAAACACGGGTCTTACATTATTTATACAACCGTAAATCTGTGGCGCTTTCTGATGAAGCGGTAAAAAATGCATTTTTTGGTGGATGCCGGCACGATGCGTACGGCTAGAAACGCAGCGGGTCTCGACCACCAAACATTTTAATACAAGCTCAAATAGCAATAATTTTTCTAAATTAGCTATCATATTTTGGAAACTGTAAGATTGGTTTTGTGTGCGTCGTCGACGCACGGTATGAGATGCGCGCGCAGCGCGAGGTTAGTGGGGACGCGCATTGGGAGAGGCCGGCCGCCGGCCGAGCGGGTAGACGATTTTGGGGCCTCATATACAGTAGCCGGCAAACATCTTGAAATTCTACGGCGTAGTGGGGGGAAGTTTGCGCATCTACCTTTCCACCAAAGAGACCCAAATTTCGTCTTCTGCGCATTCCCCCACCACGTCAAAGAATTTCAAGAAGTTTGCCGGCAACTGTAGAACAGGTGTTGCTACCGCTGTACTGATTAATAAACACATTGTCTGAGGACGCGGAGTTCGTTTATTACAAGCCCCCATCCAGTATACCACGCCTAAGAAGGCATACACGAAAGGTTATAAAAAAAACTTACAGAAACAAGCCATTCTTTTGATAATAACAAATGTTTAAAAATTTGACATACAAGTAGAAGATGATTAGAGTTAAATAAATTTGAAATTAGAAAAAAAGTGAAAATTAGCTACTTTAATATTACCTTCTTATTTTATTTTCAAGGTGAGCGTCAGTAGTCATCAATTTGTGGTTGAGAAGGTTGGTTTTTGGTCACCAACCGTTATCTAACGGGAATTCTCCAAGGTCGTGGAATGTTCGATGAATTTATTTACTCGATAAAACAATTACAAGGTATACATAATTACGATAATAAAGACAATGATAAAGACTCGACGGAACAGGGCCTCCGGCCTACGCCGGGGGTAGTTGAGAGACTGACACGCCCGTACAGGGCGTTGGCTATTTTTATATGTTTTGGGAATAAAGAAGTCTCTTGGAGTCTGGCTGTTTGCGTGTGTTGACGGTGCTCTGGGCATCGACCTGTGTCGATGTCTCGTGTACACTGCTGTGCTCAGTTTTGTCTATGCAGCAGACTCACTGCGTTTATGTGTGTGTGTTGCCTAGATTAGTGGTTGTGTATTTATGGAATGAGACGCCATAAGTTTTCAATTAGTTTTTCCACTCCAAAGTAAATTATTAGTAAACTTTGTATTCTGAAGAAGGATCATTGGCCCCGAAACATGTTGATAATTCAATAAATACTGGTATTGTAAAAAGTGTTATATTTTTATAAATATAAATTAATAATGTTTCATTTCAGAAACATCACAGAATATGTCGCCCATACTGAAAACCCTGTCCACGCCGAAAGCAAATGAAAAAATTCTGAAAAATACAATTTGCTCGTCAATTACGAGAGTGAGACGAAGGGTCGGTAATCTCCCGGCATCGCTTCTTTGTTCGCCCAGCTTCTCGCCCTTGAAAAATTCTTTCACATTTTCTCCTCGCTCGCTCAGTGACATCCATCATCCTCTTCATCTAATATTTAACCGATTGTTTGTGATTTAGTGCTTAAATGATCATAATTCTTCGAAACGTGTCAACAAATCTTATTTTGAGACGTTAATAATAGCTGTCTGCTTTTGTACTTAATAAATAAAATATTCCTTAAATATTTCAACAACTCTGACAGTCTTTGAAAGCTTAAATCTTCTAGGCTTTGATGTAGGATTTATTTAATTTGTCAATAAATATATTTTAATGAAAACAAATTTATATTGTGAACGTGAAAATTTCGAAATTTATTTAAAACTAGCTTTCCCGCTTTGTCATATTTTATCAATTTGTGTATTAACCTTAACATATAGATGTATATTTTCGTCAACTTTTTAAAATAAATTTTTGGGTTCTACAACTTCTCTGTAGAAAGAATTTAAATATGTATCTTAACGTTAAGGCAGCGTTCGTAAAAATCGCATCGCTCGACGTTTTTCGTCAACTTTAGTTGTAAAATAGGTCACCACGAAAAGCCCTTTTATTCTAACGGCATAATATAAAGCTTATGTCCACTTTGAAAGTCTTTTCTAAATACTGATGAAAAAATTTTGAAATCAGATGAGTAGTTTCGGAGATTATCTCCTACATCTAAACTTTCATTACCTCTTTATATAATATTAGTATAGATAATTGATTAATACTGTGTAATTAATTGGTAATGCATTTTCTCGGGAAAATATTTTTTTAAATTATATTTAAATAAATATAATTCCAAAAATATACATGGCATACATACTAGTATATTTATAAACACGTAACAATATGTAACAATATATTTTTTATTTTTTATTAATTTTTTTTTTTTACATCTCAGACCCACAAAACATCAAATTAATATTTGTCTGTAGGTGCATCAATACATATATATAAATAAATTGTATTTACCAGAAATACATTCATATTAATTAATTACAATAGATCTTATAAACTCAAATACAAATCAACAATACAATACAACAATACAAGAAAAAATACAAATATTACCAAAATCAAAATAAGTCTCTTTTATTTAATAACATATTCATTAATTCTGTATTTTGCCCTTTTTTATTAATATCCATTTTGACACGACATGGGATTTTATTTAATATTTTTGGTATGACATATTTTAATGTTCTTTGTCCATATTTATTTATGACCTTCGGTATTCTTAGTCCTTCTTTAACCGTAAATCTGGTACTATGTTTATGAATCAATCTATGCTTATATGTTCCATCTTCATGATATCGTGAAATTAGTTTGCATCACAAGATGGCATTAATTGGCATAGAGCCTTGTTTCTTGAAGAGTTCCTGTATATCTTTGGTAGCACTTTATTTATTAATTTTATAGCCGAATTTTGAATCTTTCTAATATTAGTTTTGCAAGTTCGACCCCAGCTAGTTATTCCATACCTTATTACTTGAATAATAGAGTTATGCGTCACCAAATAAAAATAATGTTGATTTATGGGGTTGACTATTGACATTTACATAAAACAGGACAGATCAAGATGTGATTTATATCATGGAGTTTATCGTGTGTGAATATACTACATAGTGAATGTATTTTTGCTTTCTACATGATTTTTTAATAAAATTATTTCCAAAAATACATACATGTTATAAAATGGTCTGAACAATATAAACTTAATATTCAAATAAATTTTTTAAACTTATTTATTCGCAAAAAACTAACAAACATTCTATAAATCACACTGATTGTTTTTACACGTCGATCGGTTTCGATGCTGTACTGTATCTTCGTCATGAAGGACGCACAATAACTTCCATAAATAAAGTGTTAGTTGGGGGGCGGCCTCATTTGTGGTGGGGGAGGGGGCTGGAGTTTGACAGTGAGACATTGAAATGGGGAATATATTTAATTTCGTTCATTTCATTCGTTTAATTTAATTGGTTGTTAGTTATATTTCATTTGTTAATTCTACTAGTTAATTATATTATGTTCGGTGCCATTCGCGCTCGCAGCCGCCGCTTTAGAAAAAATATGCGCTTCCTGAAAAAAATGCCATTTTTTATGTTTGTGGTGCTTTACTAAAAAGGTGTGTTGATTATCACAAAGACTGTGAGTTTTTAAAAGTCTGCGTTGATGTTAATCAGCGTTCTTGCAATTTAAGTACAGAAACTAGGTATACTAATTACAGAAATTTTCGGGTTTCGTGTCTACCTTATGCGTCGGAATCTCAGAAGCGACGAGTTAAATGAAAAGGAGTAAAAATAAAATGACAACCCTAGCGTCAATGCAAGAGTAGGCTAATAACTCGCCGACAGGCCGGAGATAAACTACTGTTCTGGGTATACTGTGATACCGCTGAGGTCACGTTAGATTGAATTTGTTTACATTTTAGTTGATTTTGAAATATTTTTTGCTGTTGTGACTAATGTAACTATTAATGTAAAACTGAAATTCGACCATAATTTTTTTTTTCGCTTCAATAGGCCAAGAGACCCAATTACAGAAGCGAAACACAAAACACCCAGGCTTGAGTAAATCACATAGATTAATTGTGACCTCACCGGGAATCGAACCCGGAACCCTCGGTGTGGGAAGCCAGTGTCATGCTTACTGGGCTACGAGGGTCACCTTACTTCATTTTTGACGGTTTGGCTAGTCTTAAAATATTTTCAATTCAAAAATTGAAAATACTGATTTGTCAGGCGTATTCTAGTAGATACGTTTAATAATTCGATAGAATATCATATATATACGTTAAAATGAATATTGCTAAAACTCCACCAGTTGCGAAATCTAAGTATACTAACTAGTTAATGAGAAAAAACAGCATTGACCATTGAAATATACGATTTCTTCGAACGTAGTATTTGATAATGTGTGGATGAACGTTGCATTGTGTAAAGTGATAACTTAAGTCAGCCCATACAGGTTGTAAGCCCTGAGCCATTGTATAAGGAATTTTCATCCACGTTTCTCATATATAAATAGCTCCGCCTCTGTGCGACTTCTATCATTTATCATAATTAAAATATTTGTCTATTTTTATATCTGTATCCGTTAACGAGGAAGCAATTGAAACATACTGTTCACAGGTTGTTAAGTATCACTGGCCTTCGCAGTATGCAGAGATGTGACTTATCTAAGATACAAGTATTCGAAATACAGATACAAGATACAAAATACGTATTTTCATCTTGTATCTGAAATACTTTTTTGAATATTCATCTTGTATCTTGTATTTAGATACATTCTTTTGGCATCTTAGTATTTGGGTAATACTAAGATTGCTAAGATACTTTTTTCCAATGATGTACCTATAATGAGACCGCATGGAAAAAAAATGAGCGACAAAATGTTTGAAGAACTGGTTTTACTTAAGTCTCAATTAAAACCTTAAAAATATAATATTTTATCTTGTCACATTTGCACGATCAACGCGATTCATTCGTAAATAATTCACGTAAAAAAATAAACTTACATTCAATAAAATGTGTTTTCTTACAAAAGGATTTTATCTTTAAAAAGTATTTGGAAGATACATATTTTGTATGTAGTATTTCAGATAGTATTCCAGAAAGTTATTTGTATCTGCTATCTGAAATACTTGATTTTAAAGTACATTTTGTACTCCGGATACTATGTATAGGGTATCTTGTACATCACTTACGGTATGCGTCTGATGTCGCATTGTATTGAGATTTGAAGAAATAAAGACTCTGACTCACGCAACATATGTGATGAAGCTTAAAACCATACTACAGAAATGACCTACATGCTGGCGCAAACCGTATCAAAATTGGTTCACCCGATCCCGAAATTTGCGCTAGCGGACGCACATACAAACAGACGACGCCTTTTGTACAGATAATGATTTCATTCTACTATCAAAGATTTATAATTAGACTGCGCAACTCCAGACCCTCGAATATTCATAGGCCACTTCTTCATGGGAACATTGTTATGATGGTGGAAATTAAGTTGGTTGAGAATTATACACAAAATTGGCTGAAATGCAAGAAAATACAATGAATCAGAAGTGTTCAACCGCTGTACAGTATTAAAATACAGTTTTCATATTAATTTAAATTGGATAAAGTACTTAGATACACATGATAAATCTATGTGTACCACCAGCAATGCTGGTGGAAAGCGTCAATGATGTCAAATCATTTAAATTATCATTATCATTTAAAAAACATGCTGAATACATAATAAAGAAAATTGCAAAGAACGTATCATTCTTAGGAATAATAAGACCAAAATTAACTAAAGAAACAGCGATAACAATATATAAATCAATAATTACTCCTCATTTTGAATACTACCCCACTATTTTGTACTATATAATGAAGGAGATAAAAGAAACTTACAAATTCAACAGAATAGAGCAATGAGGATAATTCCACAGAGAAATAGACATTCTAAAATTAATAAGATGCTCTCAAATTTAAATTGGATTAATATAAAACAAAGATTAAAATTAAATTGGGGAAAGTACTTTCACACAAACGATTACGCAGAGAATATTAAAACTAAGCTTAAACTCGAGGCTAAACAGTAATATTCATTAAAACTATAACAATGATATTCATTCACAAAATATTAAATAAAAAATGACAAAATATTTTAAAAATAAGATCAAATATAATACAGAGATATAATACAAGAAATGCAAACAAAATAAGTATTCTAAATAGAAAAAAGACAAACGCACAAAACTGTATTTATTACGACGAAATAAATGAGTATAATAGCCTGCCAGAAGGTGTGAGGAAGCTGAGCAGAATCAATATCTTCAAATGTATGAAGAAAAATATATACTTTTATACTTTTATTTACCTAATTATATACTTTTTTAATGACATAAGTTTCAAGCTTTT
This sequence comes from Agrypnia vestita, assembly GCA_016648135.1. Classification (NCBI taxonomy): domain Eukaryota; kingdom Metazoa; phylum Arthropoda; class Insecta; order Trichoptera; family Phryganeidae; genus Agrypnia; species Agrypnia vestita. Next base: position 68,373 of record JADDOH010023247.1, on the reverse strand, counting down.
CTATTGGTGGTGTTCGCTATCTGCTACTGCCTTCATGACGTGGGTTCAGCAAGCCTTCAGTTTCCCCACATTCCACCATTTAGTCCGAGGTCTCCACTTAGTCTCATTTTATTTCATGTTGTCTTTTTGTCTCATTTGCTCTACGGTGCTTTACGTATTCAAATATAGGTCTTCTAGTATTTTTCTTTCACTTAAACTTTCAATCCATTAACAGAAGCAGATGTCTTCGACCTTTTTTATCCCCGTTCTTAAACTTTTTGAAACATCGTCAAACTTCGTGTTTGTTTCCAGATGTGTTTCCTTTATATTTGTACCTACTGTGCACGTTGTGTTTTCAATCCTATTTCTGAAGGAATGAAGCGAAGATACATGCAACATAGCACCTATGTAACTTTAAGAGCTTTGCTTTCCAGATAACTTAAATCGTAGATACCTAATTAACTAACTAACCATCACGCCGCTTCCCCGCAGGGGTAGGCAGAGAGGATTGAACGCCACAATCTTCTATCCTGGCCTACCACTTTTGTTTTGGCCACATTCATACAATTTCTAGGGTTGTTGAGACTTTGAAATTAGCTTGTCTTCAGTTGCTGGAATGGTTGTAGAATTTGTCATTGCCAGAAGATTAAGTTCTGTAATTGGGAGTTTGCTGCGTACAGGTGCATAGAACTCTCTTTCTACATTATATGGAACGGTACATCACAAATTTTATTCAAAAATACTAAAAATGCACATTTTCATATACTGCCCTTTTTAGTAATTATTAAGTTCATCCATGAAGTTCTGCATCAAAAGTATTAGACTTATTTACTAAGACAATATATTTTTTTAAAGGGTTTGTTTTGACTTTTTCATAGGTATTTAAAAATTCTCAAGCTCGTAGTAATTTTTTTAAAGTCAAACGTATTAGAACCAGCTGTGGCACCGGGTTGTGTACCAAGAAATTAACGTACATATATATTTTTTGTGCATATATATTTGGTCGTCTATGGTGTAGGACTAAACACGTGTCGCATAAAGTGCTCTTGATAGTCTTACGAAAATGACATTAGATGAATAATTATTTAATGCAAATTATATGTCATCTCAATAAATATATAAAATACTAAAAATTGTCAAAGAAAAATAAATAAATATTTATTAGCAAATACTTGGGAGCCCCTGTCCCGGAGCGAAGCCCGTGTCATCCCACATTAAATTGATTTGATATTTTTTCCCGCAGCGCGGTCATTACCGCGGTTTGGTTGCCAAGAGTAATTAAAGAGAACATCAGCTCGAGACATAACGGATCATTAAGAGGCTGCAGGCTGCAGCGGAAGACCTTCCTCCTAATGTCACCCCTCACACTGCGCCACCCTCTTTTTCGTCACGGATCTCTGAGCGTTTACTCGGTCACCAGACAGTGCGCCGCTAGATAAAGATCTGCGACCTTTTGATAATATCTCCTGTCCCGATGTTCCAATATGGAAGACAAGAGAGAAACTCAACAATTTGTGACTGTGATATGCAGTTTAGGAGGGTTGTTCGTTCCAGCCCCGAGAAAAGACTGATCAATGTCTACGCGACTTTCAAATCTCTTCCTGGATCCTGGCTGGAACCGCCGACGAATAGACTGACTCTTTTGTCGTTCGAAATGAGGTTTATTAAAACGAAAATGGACATTTAACGTGAGCACGGCCAAAAGGAAAATTCTTTGAGATAGCGAACAAAACGAATAAAGATAAAAAACTGAATAACTTGATTTAAAAATGCTTAAAAATGCTCTTTGACCAACTGATTCTAAAAATGCTAAAAATACTGCCGCTTTTCTGAGAATCTTCCTTTTTATACCTTTTAGACATTTATTTTTCAAAGCAAAATATAAAATTACAAATATCATGTGTGTTCCAAACATTTCTTCATCATTGAAAATTTTCAATAATTAAATTATATATTGGCGAGTTCTTACTCACATAAAATAATTAAGAAAAACACAATTTTATTAAATAAATAAATAAGTAGGTACATCATATAAAAAAAGTATCAATTTAGAATAATTTTCCAAATTATTTGTAAAACATTGAAGTTTTATAAATCCGCTTAAGGATGAAATATTTTGGAGAAAACAAGGGTCATATGCATACATCATCGTTGAAGTGGGAAGAGTGCTCTCCAACCTATTGTAACTACCAGATCAATGACAATATCGGATAGCCTCCAATGATACTGGTCATCATATTGGAGGATATCCAAATTGAGACTGTAGAAAAGGGTAAGAAAAATCGTCAATGATATCAAGAATTACGGTAGTCAAAGACAGGGAGGTTATAATCTTCAGTAATGATGAAACAGACTGAAGAAGAAGGGGTGGATTACTTGTTTGAAAGAGGTTTGTTATCAGTTACTTTCGTATTGTAAATTTTCACGCTTACTCAATATGATTTCGGTCATCGCGTATACTTGACCCGATTCCATGTTGCAATAACGTCGAGCCTACAAAATAATTTAAATTGTTGGGTTTAATTGAGAAGGTAATATCATTGAGTTGGATCAAATGATCAAGAGCATAATTCTGCAAACGAAATAATACATCACCCTTGTGTAAGTGAAACAACTGGGGTATATATAAATATAAATAAACAATTATGTCACGTCATTATAATGACGTGACATAATCGTTTATTGGGTAAATATATTATATAAAACAATTGGGTGTATAGAAAAATAAATAAAACAGATTATGCTTGATTCACTGCATTGATTTTGTTGAGATGTGTCGTTTACGTGAGTGAAAAATGATGAGTTCTGGGGACCGTACCTTGGGGGAATCCAAATACATCTATTGGTGGATTACTTGCAGATTCATTTGATCTGACTATCTGGGATATATTCGGTGAGTGACTTTTTACTACCCGTTTGGTCAATCCTGTTCTCTTTTGGATCTGTTATGAGTTGTTCGTGGGAGATACTGTCTAGTACTTCACTCGAATCAATGAAGATACCTGTACAATTACTTGATTCGTTCAATTTATTTTACATGACGGTGAATGTTTTGCGGTTGCAGCTTGTGTGCACATTCCCCCAGTGAAGCCGAATGAATTGTCTGTTGTGATTGAGTTTGGTCTCTTTACTTATTCTATATTATTATTTACTTGACTGTATTGTATTATTAATTAAGATATTTGATATAATAGATTAATAATAGATTAATAATAAATTAAAATTGTCTAATAAATTAGATTACCTACCTATATGATTGTAATTGGTTATCAAGCTATTGTAAGTGGTTTTCAAGGTATCTTTGTAATAAAATATTATATATTATATTATTAATTAAATAAAAAAAAAGTTACAATATCATAAAGTCTCCACAGTAGGCCGACAGTCGGCCTTGCTACACTCTCGTATCGGAAGGACCTCCCGATACACGTGTTGTCAGTTTTTTAAAATTATTTTAATTGTACATCTTTACTTGTTCCCAGAGCCTAAAGTCAACCTACCTTCGTAGGCTTGATTGTAAAAGGTACATAAAAATTGTTATTTTTTTCTGATCACGATTCATCTTCAGAAATAAGGACCTCCAAAGTTACGCATTCACCGTACATAATTTTAAACAATGAATCCATGTTTTTGGAGTGATCCGAAACGAACGAAAAAACAAGAGGCTGGGAAGATGATGCCATCATTCATGCCGGAGACAATAATCGGTAATTGATTCGTTATGTTTGAAGAATGAAGACTTGTGGAAGGGCGAGCTTTAAATATTGATCAATTTTTCATAAAATTTTAGCTGGGGAATTTTTCGTCGCGCTGAACCAATTGCAAATATGTTTACTTTGATTTTTTAAAAATTATTTCAAAAAGGATTAAGATTTAGGACAGTCGCTTATATTAAATATTTAAGGTTTATTACGGTCGCTCGGCATATTTACGTATCGAACCATAATGTTTGTGCAAATAATTATTGTTTTTTTGTCTGTCATGTCAACTGCGATGTTTGTTCGACCTGAGACCATCCGGAGTTACTCTCCCCTGTCTAGACGGTTTGGAACGCGGAACTTCGCATTCTGAATTTAAAACATCAGTAATTTTTACAATTATAAAATAATTTTTTTTTACGCATAACATTTCTTTTTTTTGAAAAAAAAATGAAAATCTTGCCATAACATTGTGATTCAGTGAATGTAGACCCACCGCATTCCCAGGACTGTTATATGAGCCGAAGGCTTCCATATCAGTCCTAATCTTACGTCGCCAGGTTGACAATTTTTTCTCTAAAGGCCTTCCCCATACGGTGCCGTGTAAAGGACGGAAACCGTAAGGTTCAGGCCGTAAAATCCATTCACAGTCCATCACATCAGATCAACATCCTCAACTTTATTGAAATACAAATTACAGTAGTAGCATAATACATAAAGAAGTACATAGTGAATTTAATGAGAAATACAATTTAAAAGTTCATAATTATAGGGTCGAATGGTTCAAGCCGGGCCAGGGTGTTGGATATAAAGGGTCCACAGTCGTCGCAAACACTCAAAAGAGTCCAAGGTTCCTATCTGGTCTAATAAGGTCATCGGACTCCTAGGAACGATTACACCTTCCAGAACACTGTGATTCATATATTTCCGCTAATTTTGAATTAAACCGCTATGTTTTTACCTGCAAGTTCAAGACAACAGCGCGCCTATCGAATTCAGAAAATTAAAATAAATAATCGCCCGTGAGGAACACCGCAGTTTTGTGCAAGAAGATCCAGGATCCAGCCATTTGGTAAGTCAATAGATGTTGTTCTTGGGTGGTTTTGGGTCTGACTTTTATCCCGATTGACTTGTTTTTAACACGATTATTCTTTGCACAGACAACATATCTCCCTGGAACTGTGCCTATCTACACGCCATAGCTCCAATAACTGCCCTATATCACACACATATAGACGTGCGGTGATTCGTAAAAAATATCCGTTTTCGCCTCAAGTCACTAATGTATAATTTTGTACACATCAATTTAAGTTAGGGGTACATTTTCCAATATTTATGATTTTTATTGAAATTATAAAATTGAAATGCAAATAGACAATATGTGTCTTGATAGTATTACAACATAAGCTTACGCAACAACGTGTTGGCAGATGAATAGAGTCGCGCAAGTTACAATCGCGAATACATCAGTTTTTCGCCCGAATCACTGAAAAAAGGAAAGAAAAACCAGAAAAAGTGAAAGGGAAAATCACAAATGCCATTCCCGAGAAAAGAATTTGGTAGCAGTGTTACTAGAGGTGGTGTCTCACCATAGTATTACACAATTTTTTGCAATGGCGGCTATTCGGGCGCAAATTTGGACCTAACCTAACTCTTTTGGCGTATTATGATACGCCTTAATATACTTCAGAGGTGGTGCGGCGGGGTACGTATTTATACTCGTGTACGGCCATTGTATTTGTCTGGTTGGGGCCGGTTTCTTGTCAGAGTTCGCAAATATTGATACACGCATAGGAGGCATCGCCCACAATCGTATTTCTTTGGTAACTCGAGGACTGGTAAAGGCTGCTGTGTCATATGAAACATTGTGCATTGTCACCTTCGGCATCCGTATCATACGTGTCATCACTGCTATAGGCTAACATTTGATGCCAGAAAAAATCAATGCTAGAGGTCCCACCAAAGATTTATTTCAAACCGAAGTAAAAATCGGTATATTTTATTAATTACAAATAATGTATATTATTTCGTCAAAGTTTTTAAAGAAAATGGTTAAATATTAAGATTGGTAAAGCTGCGTTCAGAGAACATCCAATATCTCTACGATTCGACATATTGAAGAGCCCTTAGGAACTTCAACGGTACTTACCCTTACATATATTAAAAAAGGACGTAATCCTAAGGCAATGGGAGGACCCTCCAGGCAGTGCTTGTCATTGTTATTTTGTCTAAATGCGAAAATATTATTCTATTCCAAAAATACGCGCGCCCACGAGAAGTAGGTACATGACTTACTCGTGATTTATACAACTCGTAAAATTTCGAGATCTATATATAAAATTTTACAAGCCTAATAAGAAAACAAAACAAACATTTTTTTCTCATTTATGTAAATGTTAGCACCCTACTGAATATCGATTCATTAGAAATGTCGTGGATTCTAACCCAATAAGAAACAACTTGGCTGGTTTTCCCCATTATTTACTGCTCATTTTTTTTTAATAATACAAACACCTGCCCCGGATAGGTGGAGATCCGTGGTTCGAATCCCGATAGCAGCCAAATATTTTTTCGTTGATTTGATTTTTCTGTACGTTTTATCTAATTGATGAATAAATTTGGTTTTAAAATGTATCCCATAAAAACAAAGTTTTAATTATACTCCCTTTCTCATTGAATCAGGTTTCGTGTCTATATACGCATAAGGTTAATTACTCATTTGAATTGATTCCAATTTGAAAAAAAACATTAAAATTTCGAAAAATCCAAATTATACAATATTCATTAAATTTTTTTCAACGAAAATTTGTTAGATCATTTTCATCGTCGCCACGAGTCTGCTTGCAAAGTTTCAGCTCGATTGGATCACGGAAAAAGGGTTGAAAATCGATCCAAAGTTTTTTCGTCAGACAAGCAAGCAAGAAGTAGACGCTAGGAGTTAAAAGAAAGGGAGTAAAAATTCACAGAACATTGTTCTGAAATGCAACTTCATAATAAGATTGGAATTAACAAATTGAACCGGAGTATTCAGGCAAGGTAGTTCAAATCGCAGAGCTACGGAAGGGAGCTCTGATCGTCAGAACCATCGGACAATCTCCGGCAGGAAAAAGACGTGGCGTAAGGAAAGGAGGTGACGGAGTAAGTAGGAAGAACTTCCGGGAGGCTAGGCAGTGTATCAGAGAAAGACAGCGGTTAGGGGAAGGCGTGAGATCTACCGGCTAGCAGACAGAGCTTGTTGATGTTGTAACCGGGCCTCGTGATCGAGGATCCCCTCGCCATTCTAACTTAGTTGTTGCTGCGCCTCTCATGAGCTTTGCGATGGGAAAATAGCCCTAAACGAGAGGCGCACTCTCTCCCGCATATTTCACATAGGAAGGGGTCAGGTTGCATTGGTCGGTCTCGTTAACGTATGGTTGCGGCTTGCTGCTCATTTTTTAATCGTCTGGCCGCCGCAACACCTTACTCGAGAGCAAACTCTCCTCCAGCTCACACGATCTTCTGCCAGTTCTCAGGTGCTCTACATAGGCTCAGCGATTCTTGCCTGTGCCTGCGATGCCTGCCCACTATCTCCCCATATAAGACTCGCTTTGGAAGTCTGTGATCGCTCATGTGTATAACACATGTCCCATCCATCTCAATTTCGCTTCCACGATCATGTCTTCAATTGGCCGACATTAAGAGCGACGCAGAACTGTAATGTAAGATACATGGTCGCTCCAGTGGATCCGTACAATGCGGTGAAGGAATCGTTGGTGGAACGTGTCCGGACTTCTAACGTGTCTTCTGTAAGGTACCCTAGCAGACAGAGCAGCAGATCAAGAAAGGTGTGAAAGTAGCAGCAGACGCAGGATGAGAGGATCCTGACTTCAGAGGAAAGCTAAATACTTTATATCATTTTTGCCTGTAGATACATAGTTTGCTTGGGATAACATAGAGAACACTTCTTTTCAGTCACGGTCCGATTAGGATGATGATAACCGAAGTCCAAAAATTAAGCTATTTTCATGATGTAAAAGTTTATTTTTTACAAAATTTATGCATGCCGAAAGAAATAACGTATAAAAAGTTAGAAGCATTGTAGGAACATTATAAATTTAAAGCGTTTCTGTTTTCCATGAAAAAGAATTTTTCTGCAAAACAACTAGATAGAACACGAATGTGTATGAGATTTCGTTGTCAGGCTAAAAAAATCAAGTATTCCGAGTAAATTTGGCAAAATATTAGATGAAACCTTTAGAAATATTTTTATAGTAGAGGTCTGGAATCGTAAATGAAAGTAGATATTATTTTCAGAATCAGGACAAATCGTTTGCATGTATGGAAGAAATTGCGAGCTCCACAACACAGTAGCCGGACTAGGATGTCACACATGTGTAGAGTGTTAAATATATCAAAAGGTATTGATTACGCTTTATCCCAATTATAATAATTTTGTTGTCTCTCCTTCCGTCCGTCGTAACTTTGTGCAAACGTCCGTAACTTCTTTGTAGTAAAAAAATATTTTCTTTATAATATTTTTTTATTTCTTTTTTTTTACTTTTTTATTTTTTATTTCCTTTTTTCTTCTTTATGAAGTTACCAGACGATAAACAGACGATCAAACATGACGAAATAAATAGATGCGAAATATGCTACGAGCGAGAATTGAGAACAGAATGTTCTAGTGAATGCTAAATACGCGTTACCCAGCGATAATAAATGTTAATTTACGAGTGATATACTGCAAAATAGTGTAATTTAAAGAATGCCATTAAGTTTAAATCATTTTAAGTAATTTTGTACATTGAATAGTAAATAACCGTTATTTAATTAATTGCTAATTAATCTACAGTGTTTTAATTAATTATTCCCTAGCCATGACACGTGACAATACAAGCCTTGAGAATGCACAGCGTACAGAAATTAAATATAAGAGGTAAAGTAAAAGGACAATAAACTATGCTATCTCACTTACATATTTGTATACCTATATTAATATTTTTTGTGCCGTCCAAGCATAGAATCGTGAAAAAAAAAGTAACCCATAAAAAAAAAGTTTTTACAATACTCCCTTTCTCATTTTCGGATTTCGTGTCTACCATATGCGTCGGAATCTCCATACAACTTACTGAATTGTGTGAAAAAACTATTAAAAATTTGAAAAAATCCAAAATTATATTTAAATTATTAATTTTTTTAAATGAAAATTTGAAAAATCATTTTTACTGCCACCGCGAGTCTGCTTGCAAAGTTTCAGCTCGATTGGATCATGGGAAAATGGTTAAAAATCGATCCAAAGTTTTTTCGTCAGACAAACAACCAACCAGACGCTACGAGTTAAAAGAAAGGGAGTAAAAATGCTACAATTTTGGATGATTGACCTACATTAAATAATTTTAAAAGAATAGATAACAACAAATACAGAAACAGCGATATGTAAGAGTTCTCTAAAAATCACAATACATTTTTATGAAAATATATTATTTCCCTAATCGGGTGGGCTCTCCATTGTCCCGGCAGCAGGACAAACATCCGTCCGTAATCCCATACACGAGTGATTACACGTGCTGTTGTCCCCGCGTAATGAATAATGATGTTTACAATCAAGGACGATCCTATACAAACAGGACCTCTCGGGAGAGGCTCTGGCTGATACGGGCAGACGTCCTTACTGCTTCGGCAGGGTGCTTTCTGGCAATCAGCGATTTATTGGATACAGAGTACCTGGGCGGTCGGTTTCAAGACAGACGAGCTATTTTATGTAGATAACCAGCGCACTAACTATATTAAAAATTTGACTATACATAGATTGCACCGCCTAGTTCAGCCATTTTCAATTTTTTTTGGTGTCGGAACCCTTTTGGAAATGAAATACTTGACGGAACCCTACAATAAAACGATAGTTTTTAAAAGTGTATTCTTTATTAATAAGCATAATAAAAGTACCATCTAACAGTTACTTATTACTTACTTACATATCAAGTATAATAATAGAAGATATTAAAATAGAAAAAAATCTAACTAATGGGAGGTATAATAGAATGGTCGACCAGAGAGAGGTGTTCTGAATTTTTTTTCTAAATTCTTGCGGAACCCTAGGGTTCCGCGGAACACACTTTGAGTATAGCTGGCCTAGGTAATCAATATTGATCTGTTGATATAGTTTGTGCTCGTACACAATATACATACAAAAAACAAACCTACTCACTTTCCGTTTTATTGTTATCCTATACATTTAATTTATCTATTATTTATCGTATTTACCTCGTTGACATTTTTTTAATCATTTTTTTTCGTTATTTTTTTAATTTATAACAAAAAGATCGTAAAGTTTTAACGATAAATTAATAATATATAATAAATTAATGATAAAATAAATTGAGAATAATATTCAGACTACCGCAAATTACTAAATACAATTTTAGGAATGAGTTTCAGATTAACAAGTTTTTATACAGTTAATAATACACTTATAATGAATAAAAATGAATAATATCTTAATGATAGAATGAATTCTAAATAATACCGCAAAATCAATAAATATAATTTTTTACATACAATTATTCTACATAAATAAATATCACAAATCAATAAATAATAAATCAATTAAAGAAAATATCTTAATGATAAATAAATTGTAAATAATATTCCGTATAATATAAGGACTATCATAAATGAATAAATAAAATTTAGGAATAATTTCTAGATTAACAAGTTTAAGGCGAGTGCACGGGTTCCATGGCCAACACCGTGTGTCTATGACGAGCATGTATTACACTCTCAGGCGAAGTTTATTAATATTTAATACTGAGCCTGTGTCATAAAGAATATATCAAGTTTGCCGTCTCTGGACGATATCTCGTTAAAGTGGTTGATCATTCTAGGTAGAGAAGAGAAATAGTCTAGATTGGTGTTGTAAAACTTACTGTGAAAAAAGCTTGTAGATCTCATTGATCGAACAGGAAAGTTTATGTATATTTTTGACAGTATTGAGGGAGGTCTAGTTTGTTGTTGAAGATTTTGTAGAATCTTCTTATGTATATACATTACTTACTGTATTTTTTTTTACTTCTTACTAATTTCTTTCTTAATACTTTCTACTTATTAATTTTTATTAGTATTTTTTAGTATTGCATTAGTATTTTTTTATGTGTCAACTTATGACTTTTGGCATTTGTGTTGTTGATATTATTTTTTTTTGTAATTTTATTCCCATACAGATGTAAAAGCCCGATCCAGGGCACGTCTTTTAAATGAAAAAGTGAATAAAAAAAAATTCATTTAAATACCGCAGAATTTTCCATAATGTTTCCCTCTCTAACCATATTAATATATGGTTTGATTATATTAACAGTGCTTTGCATCAAGCATAAATAGTAAATTTACAGTATCACACCATTCTTTAATTTCCATCATCCCTTGAATTACGTCGCTTCTTTACTTGCTGTCCAATTAAGACCCGATTTGTTTTCATATACTCCTCCTTGCCATTTTTTCAGGATCGGGCATCATATCTTAATAAAAAAGACACATCTTATTAGTGGTTCCTCTGGCATTCACAAGATGTGTCCAAGCCATCTCACATTTTTCTATATGTAGAAGTAAAGGCTCCATGTCAACGTGTACCTAAGGTTCTCCCTTATCCCGGTGCTTCTCACTCCGATCAGTAATTTCATACCAGCTACTTCCCTGAGATAACCCATTTTGGATCCGTGGTCTTATTGATTTCGTGAGAATCTATATTTGGTGACCACGTGTTAAAGTGAGCTTGTTTACAGATTTTAAAAGCGTTTTCTCTGATCTTGATTCGGGTGACTATTATCACGCTAAAAAGACAACGAAAATCGTAACACCATTTTCATTGGATAATGTATTCATTTTTTACCATTAGAAGCCACTATATTTGTAATGATAATTCTCAAATACCTGTGAGTGAAATTAGCCAGGATATCTAGACCATATATAATCAGAAATATAAGCCCAAACAACTAAATATATGTTTTGATTACATTTCGAGTGTTGAAGGCAACAGGAATAGAGGGCGTCCGCGAAAGACCTGGCACGATCAGATATTACAAGTATTTGAGGATGGCCCCGTTAAAAGCCGCAACAACCGTAGAACGTGTATGAGAAGATGTATGAATGTGGCCGAAGCAAAAGTGGTGTGCCGGGATAGAAGAGTGTGGCGTTCAATCCCCTCTGCCTACCCCTGCGGGGAAACGGCGTGATGGTTAGTTAGTTAGTTAGTTTTCATTTGTAAAGTTTTCAGACCACTGTCCCTTGATAATTAAAACAAATTTAAAAAAATCCTGAACTTTCTTTTGCCGGCAGACTCTAGAATCAATCTCGAAAGATAAATTCTAAAACTTTAAAAAATGTTATTATTTTATACTTTAAATTTTCCTTGAGTTGACCCGTCAGTACCCTGAACCTGTCATATAATATGGGACTAAGAGGATCAGGCCTACTGGGAAGTTGCTGTGTTTTCTAGCGCAACCCTCTCAGCGCCAACCCGCTCAGCGTCAACCCTCTCCGTGACACCCGTCACGTGGTATCGCAGTTTGCCATTCAGATTAAAAAATCAATTGCCAGTCATGAAAATTTACATATTTGCACATTACAAATAAAGATCTACTAAAGGATTTGTTGTTGAATGAACTCTAACTGAAACAAACATTTTACTTAGTATATTTGATAATGTTGTTCAAGAAATAACTATACATGAGGATACATCAGAGGAGCCTTAGATATTGTAAAATACGTAAATTTTAGAAAAATCAAAGCTCATTGAAGTGCATTATCTTCTGTTCGTAAAAATATATCTATCTTAATTATTTAGTTCCACAAACAATGTTTTGTGGGCTGTAGCTAGATCGCATTCAAAAGAATGTGCACAAAAAAAAAGTATTTTGTTACGACGCAAAAAATGAACACAAAAGAAGTTTTTCTGAAGTAAGTAACCTTTTTTAAACTAAAAAATCTATATATATTTGGAATATCATAATGAGGCTTGTAATTCGGGCTTGCCAGGCAACTTTCCCCCGCTTTCTTCTTACCGGAAAAAGCTAGGGAATGGTCTTTTGATTGTGGTCGACCTATAATATATGATTTCATTTAAACATACTGCATTCCATCTAGTCATTTAAAAGTTATTATGATAATTTTTTTACCCCTGTTTAAACCTCCTTATATTCAGTGTGTTTTGAATTTCTTTTGGCAGGCTATCAAAGATTTTTAAACCTTTGTACAACGTACAATTTTGTGAGGTGTTTTTCTTTTTCTTCGGAAGTCTTATGATGTCGCCTACTCTTGTATTATAAGAATGAAAATCCCTATTCAGCTTCATCCTGTCATCAAAGTATTTGGGTATTAATCCATGTCTAATTTTAAATCTTTGCATCAATATATTATACTGCATTCTTTGATTTACTGTTTCTAGTCCTAGAACATTCAACATTTTTCTTTGTTTTGTTCTTCTATTACACTTCAATATTATGCGCATCGCTCTGTTTTGTACTATTTGAAGTTTATTTAGCATTCTTTCGTTGCTTATAAATAATATACTGGAACAATAATCCATGAAAGGTGTGATTACTCTATTCTTTTGGGATGTCCTCTACTAATATAACTTATGTATTTACAAGTATTTATTCTCGGTCTGAGAATAACTCGCTAACCTTCGCCTATCTAATGCGGTGGTTCCATTTCAATTGTCTAGCACGCTCAGGTGCGCAGCTATCTCTCAGGAGTAAGGGAAACGGCTACTTACCCGTTGCACAACTGAAATTACGGAAGTTGTTAAAGCAGATTAAAAAAATAATACTGCTGATGTTTTTACCCAAACGAAATAAAAAAATTACAGGTTCGTTAAACTCAGAGAAATTTTTAAAATCCGGTAAGTCGCAGTTAGACTCTCTTACTGTCTTTTAATTAAGTGATGAGAGATAACGAATTATATTGTAATAATTATATTTTTATCACTTTTAAAGTTTAATATTAATAATAAAAATACGACATAAACTAGTCCAAAGCCATTTATGTTAGTTGCAGCTTTTATTGCTCATTTATAATGCTGAAAAATAGCCAAAATTTTACGTTTACATGAGTGATCTTGGTAATATCATGGATAATTTCTGTCATGGTATGCAGAGGGTTAAAGGCGAGATTCCTATTAGAAGAGAGCATGAAGTGCGTCCTGGTTGAAGGCTTTGATTCGCGAAATCCACAATCCAACTAATTCCAGCCACATTATAGTCAATGATTGCCAACACAATCGCTAGCATTCGTTAAGCAGACAACCACCAGAAGGGGAAGATTAAAGCTAAAGGCAAACTTTGTTAGGCCAGCTTTGATTACCGTAACGGAATACTGTAGGCCAAAAGAGCCACCAAAAGCAACACACACACACACACACACACACACACACACACACACACACACACACACACACACACACACACACACACACACACACACACACACACACAAACACACACACACACACACACACACAAACACACACACACACACACACACACACAAACACACACACACACACAAACACACACACACACACACACACACACACACACACACACACAAACACACACACACACACACACACAAACACACACACACACACACACACACACACACACACACACACACACACACACACACATATAAACAATTTATATTTCAGCCGCCAGTTAAGGTTGTGAAAACAGCCCTATCAAGAATAGCATAGCGTGTTAATAACGTTATGTTGAGCATTATTAAATAGAGAATTGTTGCCTCTTATATACCTCATTATTATATTAGAGATCATTTTTATTTGAACCATCTGTTAGCATTTGGGACGGACATTGTTACGTAGAGGATTATATATTTTGATTAATGATTAATAACAATGACATATGCGATACAGAAATGGATCTTTTATTTTATTTTATTTATTAAATCCCAAAAGAAAATATACAAAATATAATATTTATTATACACATTATTAGACTGCGTATGAGTAGCTTATTGGTCTTGTGGTTAGGACTCTCGCCTCGTGATCCAAAGGTCGCAGGTTCGAATCTCACTCCAGACAAGCAAGTTAGTCCTATTTTCATAGCGCAAGCGTTTAGCTTAATTTGAAAATAGTAAGAATATTGATGTGACACGAATTCCGTGTTCGCATCTCTATTTTTTAATTAAAAAAAATATTAAATCCTATAAAGGTATATACACATACCCGTACATAGGTTTGGAAGATGATAAATTAGACATGTGTAATGATTTACACAGGACTAAAACTCGATAAAAACTATGTAAATTAGTAACTAGTAACTAATATTAATCTCTAGCTTTCAAAATAGTGACTCGAAAGATAGTTGTATGATGATTACAATATACATTTATAAGGATATCAGATGTTCTTGTGTTTCGATTATCCACTTTTTATTTTATTACTAATTTATTTTTAATTTTTACTGAGCAGAAATATTAAAAAAATAATATTGAAAACGGAATAAGATCAATTACTGACCTATTGGATAGGGAGTAACGGACGGACATTCGAAACCACTATTATTGGGATTGTACAAATCATTTCATTAACCATTACGACGCATTGGCATCAAACAAAAATCACCAGTCAGTAAAAATAGTTGAAACTAAATTAATAAATTCCGAAGCAACAATTATTTTAACTGGTGACTACAATCTACCCAACTTGAAATGGAATTCGATCGGTGAGAATGTTTAATATGGTAACGTGTCAAAAAAATGCAAGTGTTATTATTGACATGTGCAATTTTCTAGATTTATCCCAAAAATAACATATTCGAATAATTTTATCTTATATATTAGATTTAGTGTGGTAGATAGAATAAAGAAAGGAGTGCTGAGATGGTTTGGTCATGTGGAATGTATGAACGACGAAAATATGGTTAAGAAAATAAATATATGGGACGAATGTTGAAGGCAACATGAATAGAGGGCGTTCGCGAAAGACCTGGCATGATCAGGTACTACAAGTATTTGAGGATGGCCCTGTTAAAAGCCGCAACAACCGTAGAACGTGTATGAGAAGATGTATGAATGTGGCCGAAGCAAAAGTGGTATGCCAGGATAGAAGTGTGTGGCGTTCAATTCTCTCTGCCTACCCCTGCGGGAAACGGCGTGATGGTAAGTTAGTTAGTTAGTTAGTTAAGCGGTTCTGAATTAGTAATATCAAGATAAACTTCTCTCAACCGACTAGTATCAACCACCATTGGATACAGGTACATGTGGCAGGCAAAACTATGAAACTTTTAAACCATGCATGTAGTTCCCATCATTTTAGCAAAGCAGACTATACTAAAATCTCAGTCTATCTAAGTTATATAAAGTGATCCACTTGTTTTAACCTTAAATATCCAGTCGATATTAATCTGAATACATTTTATGCTGTACTAAAAAAGCAATCGATCTTTACGTCCCTATGTCTATAATTAAACCCAGGAACTTTCCTATATGGTTTACAAAAGAGCTTTTGAACCTAATTCTTGACGAGAAAATAGCTCATATTATTATTAGTAAAGTTCTTATTATTTTATATTAAGAGCTATTTTCTTTTTAAGAATTAGGTTTAATAGCTCTTTTGCAAACCATATAGGAAAGTTCCTGGGTTTAATAACAGACATAGGAACGTAAACGGCGGCCCTCGTAGCCCAGTGGGCATGACACTGGCATCCCGCACCGAGGGTTCCGGGTTTGATTCCCGGTGAGGTTACAATTAATCTATGTGATTTACTCAAACTGGGTATTTTGTGATGTGTTTCGCTTCTGTAATTGTCAATAGCTTTTTTCAGTATAGCATAAAATGTTTCCAGATTGATATCGACTGAATAATTAAGATTAAAACAAGGAAACCAATTAATATTACTTAGATAGTCTGAGATTTTAGTATAGTCTGCTATATTAATGATAAGATGTGAGCTAGTAATAGCTCATATATTACTATTCTTCTTCTTCATGTGCCCTGTCGGGTCCCCTGACGTCGGCGATCATCTGGGAGAAAGTTTCCCTGTCCAGGGCAGTACGGAACAGCTCTTCCACGCTTCTCATCCCGGTCCACTCTCGGATCTCGGAATGCCGCCTCCTTCCGACCTCTCTGCGACCCTAAATCTTCCCCTTCATGACGAGCTGAAGGATAGAGTACTTTTCGCCTCTCATTATATGATCAAAGTATGAAATTTAACGGAGCTTTACTGTGTTAAGTAACTGTCTGTTTGTATTTGCTCTACGTAAAACTTCAACATTACTAGTCATGTCAGTCCAAGATATCCTTAACATTTTACGATGTATTATTAATTAATTACTATTAGTAAAAAAAATAATTGATCAGTTAGTTGTTTTTAATAAATCTCAATTTTTTGTGTTTAAACCTTGTACATGAGGAAAAATCAACAACAGCGGTGAATTTTGTATTTAAAGGTCCTTTTAGATGTTTATTAATTCCAATGTTGGTATTAACCTTAAATTAATGTGAAACATCTGGTCAAACGGCTCGGGACCCTAATGGGGATTAAGTACAAGGTTATTTGGTATTTTTGAAGTTTATAGCGTTGTCTTTGTGATGATATATTAGATATTATTATTTATTTTCAACGACTAACTTTATGTTTACCAATGTAACGTCAAACCATATAGATACCACTATTGTTTGTAAAATATGCAAATCATCTGTCGGGCGGAGGCGTGGCATTAAAATCATTGGTCGTATGGGATAATCTTGATTGTATTCGTGTAGTTGGGTTTTTGGTAGAGTTGAGTTTATGTTGAGGAAGAAATCTGGCTCACCCAACGGAATCTTCTGTAGTGTCGTGATGTATGTAGTTTAAGTATAATTTACGTAGTTATAGTATTTATATTTTTTAGTGCGGGCCTTTTTTGAGTACGTAAGAAAGGCTCACACTAAAAAGTATAAATACTCGCAGTTGGTATATTGATATACTCACATGATTTGAGATTTGAAAAGTACAATATAAAATATATAAAGAGTTAAAGGATACAAGGCTAAACGCGTGTGTTTGGGATCACGTCGGCTTTGTTTTACTCTGCTTTAGAGTAAATTCACACTATAGGCCTAGATCACCATACTTTTATTTTTTAATTATTTTTATTTATTTAATTAATAATCTATATACAAATTACGCTAACCAATGTTGCCTGTCTCCGGATAATTTCTGTTGCCAGTTGAACAAAAAAAAGGTGAAATCGTATAAAGTAGCGAGAAGTATGGATTGTTTTAAAATACATGCAGATAATATTTAATGTGTAGAAATATTATACACATAAAATAAAAATGGTCACTTATAAAAATAATGTACTTAATATTTATATAGATTTGTGTTTCAAAATTGTTTGTAAATTTCGCCATATTTTTTTTTGGTTATGTAAACCCAGCCATAACCCAGCTGTCACTGCTGTCGGTTCGGCCCAGGCCGGTCGTCACCATTTTGAAGTGAAGTCAGCTATTTACATTTTCTTTTTAAACTATTTATCGCTTTAAAAAGCTGCTTTTAGTTAGAAAAATGTTATATCATAGTGAATGAAATGAATCAAGACGCGGATTTTAGATTACGGAGCAGTACATAATTATGTATGATATTTAACTGTAATATTCATGTCTTTCAGGTTAGAATTTCGTGTTTCGGAAGTGATAATTTATGTTTTCCAGAACATTAATAATATGAGGACATACAGAACAACGTTAAATTTAGTGCAAGAATATCCTGATAAATATGAAAAAAAATTGTTCAGAATTTGGAATCGACCACGTTTTTAATATGATGGCAAGGAGTGTAAATTTGACAATTGACAAAGCATGTTCAAAATATTAATCGGTTGTCTTAATTATATCTAAACTACCCGTAATTAAAAGTGAAAATTTGCCAGATACAATTGGCCGCGAAGCGGCTGACGTAGGCATAGGTAAACAATTGTGTTTATTGCACATAATTGGCGGCGCAGCGGCCACAATAGCTGCCCGCAGAGCCTAGTTTAGACGTTTACAGATCAATATTTTTTTGTGTGTTTATACCTCACCAAAAATAATTATGATTCTTGTGTGTGGTTAGGGAGTGTTTATTTATGGATTGTTTCGAAGAAAAAAATGCTAAATTTAAATGTTAGTACCTGGGTCCCCTTTTTGGATTTCAAGTTTAAATAATTTTATTCATAAACGCCATGATCCGTTTGGATCTCCATTATTTAAATTATTTGAAAGGGATGGAAATAGAGGGAAGACGGACATTGCTATGAAAAGTAGTGACCTTCTAAGAAGCTATTTGACCACTGTCTATATATCAATTTGTGGGATACAAAACAAAAATGATGCATGTGGGAACGTCCATCCAGGTTGGGTACCCGGGTACCTCGGGTAGCAATTTGTGTGAGAAATTCCGGGTAGTAACATAACTAACCAACTAACTAACCATCACGCTGTTTCGCCGCAGGGGTAGGCAGAGAGGATTGAACGCCACACTCTTCTATCCTGGCACACCACTTTAGCTTCGGCCACATTCATACATCTTCTCATACACGTTATACGGTTGTTGCGGCTTTTAACAGGGCCATCCTCAAATACTTGTAGTACCTGATCGTGCCAGGTTTTCGCGGACGCCCTCTTGCCCTTGTCTTCAACACTCGCCTCGTATATTTTCTTAACCATCCTTCTCGTTCATACGTTTCACGTGACCAAACCATCACAGCACTCCTTTCTTTATTCTATCTACCACACTACGGTATAAACATAACGGTTAAAAATGTTTACATCTTATTTCATCTCAAAATTTTTTGCCAATTCGGGGGCTAAGCTTGCAGCAGACAGGGGTGCCGAGATATTGTGTCGCGATCCACTGGCGCGAGGCACGGTTAAACTAATAACCTGTGTCCCGTATCAAGTTCAACAAAGGCAATAACACAGCGGGTCCAATAATTTACGACGTTTCATTTTGTACATTTATCGAGATGTGAATGTAAATACAATGCCTGAGAAGCAACCAGAAAAGGTGGGTTTAAAATACCAAATAAACTTTCTTCTTCTTCTTTTTCACTCTGAACCAGTCACGAGGTCTTTTTATTCCCTTTCTTTTAACTCGTAGCGTCTGCTAGCTTGTCTGTCGAAATAACTTTGGATCGATTTTTAACCATTTTCCCGTGATCCAATCGAACTGAAACTTTGCAGGCAGACTCGTGGCGACGATAAAAATGATCTAACAAAGTTTCGTTAAAAAAATAAATAACTTTAGTATAATTTTGGATTTTTCGAAATTTTTTATAACTCCCTTTCGTAGCGTCGCCCGACTCAAGCCCAACGCGTGGGGTAAGTGCCATCCTGTTTCGATTGGTAAATGAGAAAGGAAGTGTAATAAAAACTTAGTTTTTATGGGTTAGTTTTTTAACCATGAAATGCCTCTGTAAAGGATATATCGACCCTTCAGAAGTAAAACCCACAAATTGACATTGGATTAGTTTTGAGATAATGAAGTTTAAACATTCAAAATATGATATAAAAATTATTCAAAATGTTCAAATTAAGAGTTTTACCACGAAATAACTATGAATATTAATAGATACGAAAAATTCACTTACTGATTTTTACCTGAAACAGAGATGGAAAAAATATGAATCTTTTTATATTCATAACTCATTTTGTACAATATTGCTGTTAGTGAGTTTTACCTCTAAAGGGACGATATTTTGTCAGGGACGTAGCTACAGGAAGAAAATGAAACATTGTTTAAAAAATGTTTTTATTAAGGTATTCACTAAAGTCACTAGACAAACATTTTGTGGAGCACATCACTCGTCCATGGATCATTTTTTATTACGCTGTTTCTATCGCATCGATCACTTTCGAGAATATTCCACTTAATTTCGCACGTAGCCCGCCACTCACGTAGCACGAGTAGCACTCGCCAGATATCTGGCACTCGGTTTACACGCGCTGGCTATATTGCTGTCGCTACGGTTTATCACTGGTAATGTCGCATTTCTGTGTCGCACTTGTCAAACATCAAACAATTCCTTTTTGCGCGGCACTCGTTTTGCCTATTTATAAAAAACATGTTGGTTTGCGAAATACAATAAGGATATTTTTAAATATAAGATTAGAGGATATTAATAAAAATATCGCTTGGGGCCGATTTGTGTAAATAAAAAGATTGTTATTTTGGTGATTGTTACTGCAACACTCAAAAATAGACAAGTCGTACATAGTTTTGCGACAGTCCGCCTTATTAGATGAATACTACTCTCATAATTGCTTGATTAATCAACATTTAAAATTTTTGCAATTTTAGATTCGACCATTGAAGCAGAAATTGCATCATGTGTCTTTATATTTACATATGCAATGGTACAATATCACTTTTGAACACCCAGCATTTGTGCAGTAATGGCATAAAAATAATACTAAATTAAAAAAGGCACATCAATATTTTGTGACATATACATGTATTGTAATGCCGGACCTCCACGACGTGTGAGTGTTTTAAAAAAAGGCCTGTTTATTTGATTTCGACGCGATATTTATATCATCACGCAAACCAATTATTGCAATCTGGAGTTTTGTCTAAAATACACATTTTTGGTGAATTGAGTAGGTACTAATATAATTTAAATATTTGGTAGAAATCAGTTTATCACACTTATTGTAAACAATTACAGCCGATATTATTGTGACAATGATAGAAATATTAACATTTGATAGATGTTTTTTTTTTCAATTGGTTGGGCAACTTTGTAGATTGCAATTTATCTTTTGTATCTTCTCTCTCGTCGTTCTACAGGCCTTATTCTATCTGGAACTGATGACAACAAACAGCTTTAAACATTATTTAAAGCGGTTCGAGTATTGGCTATGTACAAGATCGTGCGCTGGCACACTTTCGAGAATATTCCACTTAATTTCGCACGTAGGTACTCGCCAGATATCTGTCACTCGGTTTACACGCGCCGGCTACAGTGCTGTCGCTACGGTTTATCACTGGTAATGTCGCATTTCTGTGTCGCACTTGTCAAACATCAAACAATTCCTTTTTGCGCGGCACTCGTTTTGACTTTTTATTTAATTCCCTTTTTGCCAATTCCAGGCTTCACTCCATGGATACATTAGAGTTGGCACTAGAACGCCATTATGCAACGCAAGTCTTGCTTCTTTTGACAGCTTCTTATTGGCGATAATGGTATTCAGAGCACCGTTAACTTTGTCACTCGCAGTCACTCTCCTTTCGATATCGTTCTCAGCCTTTCCGCCTCTACTAAATATACTTCCCAAGTACACAAACTCAGTAATTTGTTGTAAGAATTCGTTGTGATTATAACATCTGTTTAAAGCGGTTCGAGTATTAGCTATGTACAAGATCGTGCGCTGGCACTACAATGAGGAATATAATATATATTATACAAATGAATGACCGACAATTAACCGTCATCCAGGATTCCGCTGAGCGTGGCGCGGCCTAATAAGGGGATATTGTGTATTGTAGAGGAATGATTGTCGGGTTGAGTTGTGTTCCAGTAAATAAGGACATAGCCGTTCACGGGCCGGCCCCCGCGAACAATCGGAGCTGTAAAGCCCCGGCTGCACTGTTGGCTTCCCGGAAAATTTCTTCATTTTCTCGGGTTCGCTTTTGGTTTTCCTACCCGATCCGTAAATAAGCGGTCCCACATTAATTTTAAAATTATTTTGATTTATGACATACGACTACGCATCTCATCTGTATGAGTATGCATCCTTGGCTTTACCCAACCGAGTTCCTCCAGGGTATGCTTGGCTACAATAGTTTAGAGACTAGAAGGAATGTGTATCTGATTATGCATTTTTATCAATTGTTGCGCAGTATAATCGATAATCCTGAAATTAAGCGGAGCATTGGTTTGTACGTTCCTGATAATTACATAAGACAGCGTCAGCATAGATTGTTAAACATTCCAATATACAGAACCAACCTGCCAATGGTATGTCTGTTGGAAGAGCTACTGTTATGCTGAACAATATTACTCTGGACATTGATCTGTTCCATGTCTCTGAGAGGGTTTACCGAAGCAAAATTCTCCTACATCTTTGATAAGAATGAATTTATATACGTTTGATATTTTGTTGTTTGTATATTTTCTCACTTGTTAATAATATTTACGAATTAAATCTATGTTTGTAATTTAAATGTTATATTAAAAATAAATAAATAGAAAAAATTGAAATCGAAATTGAAATTTACTACTCTTTTCGAGTCTGCTTGGTTACCCGGGTCTATTTTGTTTCTCACCTGCGAATTATACATTGTGTTTTATTTTTTCTTTCCCTATTTATGTTTTTGTAACCTGTGTTTTTAATAAAGATATGAATAACCGGAAACTTTTGGATGGCAGCCATTCCGCCCACTTGTTTTTTTACAACAACGGGTTGCACAGTTGATTTATTGTGAAATGTGTGTTCCCTTTATGTGATTCAGCGCTCAAATTTTATTTCTATTTAATTATTTTGTACTTTAATTTATAAAAGGTGTACCTCGCGGTAATTGGTCGTATATATCTTTTATCATTAAAAAAATGCCAACCAAGTGGCGAATGAGCAGGACCTATACATGAGCTTTTGCTTATAAAACGGTAAGCGGTGGGTCTGCCCTCATTGTAGAAAAAGGCGATAATTCTGGGATATTTTCTCTTTTACATAATGTATAAATATATTTTTTAATAAAAATTCAATTTTATAGATATCTCCTCCTCGCGCCGTAAGAGCATCTTTGCATACTTGAAAGAGTAGGGATGATATGGCAGTTTTTTCTTGTAGAACGGCTCTGGATCTATGGTGGGTTCCACTTCACTATAAAGAAAGACGGAGGAAAATCGTCAAAGTCTATCTGGAGTCTCAGTGATTAGAAAATGGATTGGAGTAGAATAGAATAAGTTATTAGACACAATACAGACAGCCTGTCCAGACAAAAATACTTTCACTTAATAATAACCAAGCCGAAACAGAAACCTAAAAAACACTTTATTCAAAAGACAAGCGCACGGCGATCGTTGCACCGACAAGACTAAGGTTCTTTAACATAAAGATTGTAAACTATTTAATGAAATAGCCGTCAGGGTTGTGGACGAGCCCTTCCTGCGGGGCTGGAGGGGACAGGGGGGGGGGATGATTTATTGTATTGTGTGATATGAAAGGATTTTCCCCTTTCACGGAACATAAACACATCTCATCCCGCGCCTCCCTCCATCTCGCTACGTTTCTTCTCCCCGAGCCTCTTAGCGCCCGTTAATACACACGTGCACATAACCCCCAGGGATGATGAAGTTGTCCTGGAACCACTCTCGCACGACCCCGCCCGCCAGGTGATAAAACCTCCAATATCAGAACTAGTCATAAATTCACGTTAACAAGCGGTTTTGCCTTAATTTTATATCCGAAGCCAGTGTCGCGAGATAAATTTTGAGATCATTGCTCGATCACTTCGAGATTAATAGGACGGAACGAAAATGTCCTATTCATCTCGACTAATTTTCAAATTTATACATCTTTTGAGGCATCGAGGGTAAATACGTGTTTCATCAATATTCTTACTATTTTCAAAATAAGCTAAACGCTTTTGATATGAAAATAGGACTAACTAATCGACGACCAGATACCAAGGCCAGTATCATGATTCATGACCACTACACCAACAAGCTACTCTGTTGTAACGGAATTTGCGCACGTAGCATGAAGCGAAAATGCGAGACCATGAAGTGTATTGTGTAATCATGTCATCTTTAAAATGTTTATAAAATACTAGCTGTAACCCGTCAAAAATGACGCTATTACATGTCGGTTCCTAAGGAATAAGTGTGTATTTATTTTATTATGGTTAGAAAAAAAATTCGAAAAAATTTTTTTTTTCAAAAAAGTATTTAAAAAAAAAATTACTGCAAAAAAGTTACGGACGTTACATGAAGTTACGCGGACGGAGAGACAGATATCGAAATTATTATAATGGCGGTTTATACTTTAATGTCACTCTAGGACCTATCAGGGTCCATAACGTTCTGTTGACGGTCTGTTTGTAAAAAAAATAAAAATAAAAAAAAATACAAATTCGTCACAATAATTTTCAATATGGAACGTTTTATAGATCAATATTATTTTTCATCCATTAAAATTATAACAGTATAATTAAGCAGCACGTAGGTACTTCATTTTTGAATGAATACTTCTTTTGGCGCATCTAGGGTAAACATTTCATCGTAACGGTTGCGCACACAGCAAGTAGCGGAAATGCGAGACCATGAAGGAAGTTGTTAAAGTGAAATTTTAGTTTGCAACGAAATGCACGCGCATCTATACGCACCAGGAGTTAGCCGTCAAAGAGAGTTAAATGTGTATATATATTGTTTATGGTTGTTGCGTAACTCAAAAATTATTCACATGAAATTAGTGTTCCAGTAATAAATCTTGAAACGAGTACCATAAAGATGCTCAATTCAAAAGCTGATGAATGATTGGTTATTGAATTGAAAATAAGAACTGTTTGTTGAACTACGAAATGGAAAAAAGTGGCTTCTCGTACAGATTTCTGTATTTCATGTTATTGTCGATGTTTGCTTGCGTTCAGGTACCTTTGGCAGAATTTCATCAGTTTGGAAATCCTTGCAATGCAATTTTTGGTGTCAGCTTTTAATAATGGAGACGATGAAGTCGTTTGAGAAACCTCAGAGGCAGTTGCTATGGTTCTTTCCTTCCTGGGTTTCAATCCGCGAGATGGTTTTCAGCAAAGCACATCTTCTTCGCCATTCTGCTCGGTCTCCGGCGATGCTCTTCAGCTCTGTGTAGGAGGCACAATTCATATCTTGGCACACTTGCTCAAGATATTCACGGCGATGGCGCCCTCTGGCAATCTTTCCCTCTACCATTCCCTCCAGTATAGTTTTGAGCAGATTTTCATAACGTAAAATATGCCCCATCCATTTTGCACGCCTTTTCGAGATGGTATTCGTCATGTGCCTGGTTTCATCGATCCTGCTGAGAACCTCTTCATTCGTAATGTGGTCTCTTCAGAAAATTCCTAGGGCACGTCTGTAGGTCCACATCTCGAAGGCTTCTAATCGTTTTTTTCTCTGTTATGCATGTTATGCGTGCATCTTTTTTTTCTCTGTTATGCGTATATGTATATTTGAACATTTACATAAGTTTAAATATTTTGTTTTAATATTATTTGAATTAATGTTTATTTTAGTATGCCAAAGAAGTTAGTATAACTTCTAACGCGTGAACATGAGTACACACCCACTTTTTTTAGTTCTGTCGGCTGTGCTACAACCAGACATACATTTGCTTCTAATTTGTTTATTCTTCATCTATCGTGTATTGATTTTCTACGCATTCATGAACAATATGTCTGTATTTCTATATCGCTTTAAAAAATAACGTAACCACGAAACGTAAAGTGCCTGTTTGTAGCTGGCCACACGCCAGTGCAAACATATTTTTCCAGTTCACTTGTGACCGGTGTTCCTGACATCAGAATATTGCCTAAGTTTTGAAAGGTTATAAAGTTGGGAAACCTTTGAACAACCGACTTTTGACATTTTTTTTTCTGTAATATGTTGAAAAGAAAGATTTCCTATTTTAATTCAATGAGGTAACTTATCATGAGTATGAATTGAATTGAATATAATAATACAGAAAATTGAGTACAAATCGTAAACTAGGGGAAGAGATAAGTATGAGAAGAAGTAGTAGAAGACAGCAACCGCCAGACTTACGTTATAGTATCAAAACTGAAATGTTTTCTGTACATGTCTCTTATGATAGGCAAGAAGGTTTGGATATTATGACATTTGACTTCGGGGGATTTTGGCAGATAATAGATAATACAGGTACAAAAAAAATTGTAAGTAAAACGTTAAAATGTATTGTATCAGGTAATATTGTTAAATAGCACCCCTAATAAAATATGTAAAATTGAGACCTGTTACTATAATTTAAATGACATGATTATTTAAAGAGCTTCAATGAGTCTGGTGGAAGAAATGATACTGATACGTCTGGAAATCAATACTATGACTATATAATACTATCCCGTTGAATATATTAAAACATCAGGTTTGTAATGTTTACGTTTTACTTACACATTTTTTGTTCCTATATTACTTGTTATCTGCCAGTCTAAATCTACTGAACTTCATAAAATCCAAACTTTTTACCTTCTATAGGATACATGTACTGAAAGTATTCAATGTTTGATTTGCCCAACGTAAATTGGCGTGCGGCGACTTCGGATCTAAAACCCGCCCCGCCCGCACCCGGCGGTAACCGCTCGCCCTGTCATTTAGTTCATTCTCGTATTTGAGCATGAGCTGTGACATCTTGATTTCCAAAATCACTGAATTATTATGTCCAAAAGATCAAAAACAGTCCGGGATGATGCAAGAATAATTACCAATGAAGTATTAAAGTTTTGCGAAGCTGAAAAGCAAATAATGGACCGATATTACCGTTTGACAAGTTGACAGATAGAGCAGCCGCCATTATTGGTTTGTTTCTTTAGTGTTGCCCGACCAAATTTCTGTTAAAGGCTCCGACACCGGTCACCGGAGATTCTGTATATTATGTATTGTGTAATAAATTTACAACCTGGAAACTTCTGTTACGCGACAGGGACGCCCTCCCTCGCACGCCAATTTATACTGGTACGTCTGTATAACGTCTGGCGGTCACTGGCTTTTAGTCTATAATAATATGTTAAAAATTTGTTTTTGAAAATTGTGTATGTATTATTTTTTGCATTTTTAGGCAGATACTGAAATCACAAGCCCTTAGTCTATTTACCGTCATGTGATAAGACATATTTTAATTTCCTGTTTGGCCAAAAACTATGCTTTATGAGTCCTCCTAATCCTATGTTTGATTCGTGAATGTGGCACACACGGACGAATACCCAAGAGTGAAAACATGGTGTAAGTCCTTGGCTAAAATATCCTAAATACGTACGTATATTTACGAATGTCCAGACCAAACAAAAATTTAAATCTTTCATATTTTTTTATTATTTTTATTTTATTTTTATTTTAAATAGAGATGCGAACACGGAATTCGTGTCACATCAATATTCTTACTATTTTCAAATTAAGCTAAACGCTTGTGCTATGAAAATAAGACTAACTTGCTTGTCTGGAGTGAGATTCGAACCTGCGACCTTTGGATCACGAGGCGAGAGTCCTAACCACAAGACCAACAAGCTACTCTTAGTATCCACAGTTCAGATCCGCTCGGCTTGAAGCTGTTTTGAAGATCTGGATTTCAAATTTCCTGTGGCCGAATGTTATTAGACACCAATACAATACTGGTGGACATTTGTGGAAAAACGAGAAATTTCATGCGGACATTACTATTGTAAATACACCGGAAAAACTTCTAGAAATCTCAACATAAGACAAAAAGAGCATCGAGTAATAACTTTTCTGAATTCGCAAACCATATCATGTAAAATAATAATTATTTTTACTCATATTATTAAACTCTAGATCCCGCCGCGCGTAAAAGTAATAAAATGATTAATTTAAAAAATGTTAAGAAATAAACAGGAATTTGAATTTGGATTTTAATTTGTTTAGCAATGTTCATGAACTCTTCTCCCTTCCTTTCAATATTACCGTTATAACCACCTTTACTTCTGTAATTCCAGATTCTCATTTATCATTACTTAGTTGATTATATTTCCACCTACATAAGCCATGTTTTCAATATTTTAATGTACATATATAGTTTTATACTTAGAATGACATACAGAAAAATCAAATCCACGAAAAAATATATGGCTGCTACCGGGATTCAAACCACGGATCTCTTCCTATCCGGGGTAGGCGCGTTATCCAATTACGCTATAGCGGCCTCTTACATTACCGTGAATATATAGATCTCAGTAAGTCTCATTTATTAATTGATTACCATATATTATCCCTTTTTAGGGCTATCCACTTTTTCTGGTACGGTAGGCACAAATTTCTTTGTGACGCCAGAATTAAGCAATTTAATTCATTTTTATTTTTGGACACATTTGATACAACACACATATATTATATTCAAGAACACATTATTATTGTGAATTTGGATTTTCTTCAGAACAAAGTTCTGTGAAATTTAAAACCAAATTAATTAATAAATTAGAAAGAAACACATAAAAATCAAATCCACGATAAAATATTCCTCCTATCCAGGGCAGGCGAGTTATCACAATAATTTTTGATTGTTTTGGGTTTGAGCTGGAAGAGTCTTGGAGATGTTAGTGATTACTAAAAATGTACAACGATTGACGATCCTCGATCTCGTTAACCATCAACCTCATCACACAGTGAAAATTAGAAGCCATTCGCGCTGCATAAGCAGACGAAAATACCACAATGTTCGGATAGGAGGACATGGTAAGAGAGAAAGAGAAGCAGCAGTTGCAGGGCTAATTCATACAGTACATAGATCAGAAGATCACTTAGGGCTTGTTCAGACACAGCGGGAACCGCTCGGCTTTAGAATTGCGTGGGATGTAGGTTTGTATGTAATCGTTCAGACGTAACCGCGCGGTGCTGGCCACTCAACCGCTAGAAAATAGAATCGCGCGGCGCTCGCGCGATCCTTTTACTATGGAGCCTTTTCTCAGCGTTCAGTTGCGTTGCGGGCACCGCGCGGTTCGCGTCACAACAGGAGCATGCGTGAGCTCGTTATGGATTGCTTTGACACTGAACTTTCTACTGATGAAGTGGAGAAAAGACCTGCAATATGTAATCTTCAGTGTGAGGATTACTCAAATATGCCAAGAACCAAGCTTGGCAGGAGTTGGTGGAGATATTTGTAGGTGGTGAACACACGTTGGAAAAAAAGAGTATTTAGGTAAAATGAACTGAAAGAATGACATTTTTATGTCTTGCCATGGAATACGGCCGTCATTCAAAAAGTAATGAGCGAATTTATCACTGATAGTCAGATAGAGCTTATATTACATAACTAGTTTCTATATCTTCACCGGATTAACTGAGACCGACCATCACCATACACACACCATAGCCAAACTCTCATCACTCTTTACACATACCCCCATATCTGTGTACAACGTCACGCACAGAATACATACGCACTCCACTCAGCCACAATCCCATAAACCTCACTCCACTTCCCCCTCTAACTCCCACTCCCATCCCTCTATTTAATATATGTTCTCTTTATTGCTTGACTTAACATTCTATGCCGTGGATCTCTATAATTGGTCTACGAATTACCCAATACGTTATGTATTATTATAATAAA
The DNA here is from genome assembly GCA_016648135.1 of Agrypnia vestita. NCBI lineage: Eukaryota > Metazoa > Arthropoda > Insecta > Trichoptera > Phryganeidae > Agrypnia > Agrypnia vestita. The sequence goes on along the minus strand of JADDOH010023247.1, from coordinate 38,403 downwards.
TTGTATACTGTTGAGATTCCCAAAAAAAAATAAATAATAAAAACTGACGTTTACTGACGCTATTCGCGCACACAAATCTGCGGTTTCAAAACGCGCGATTTGCAATCGCACGATTCCCGCGTATCCGAACAAGCCCTCAGACTCGAGCACATCGGTTGAGAGCGAGGGAGGAGAGCGAGCTGGGGCGTTAGAGAAGCGATATGAAATGGAATCGCGGACAAGAATGGCTACTTTATAATTCTGCAGCACGACCCGATTATTATAATAAAAGGCGCTCTGAGCAGTGGCGCGCTGTTCTCAGATTAAATTAGCGAGTCTCTTATTTATGGCTCGTCCCGCAAGAGGCAGCGGCGGGTCCGTGCCTTATCGGGGGGCAGGCGCCTCCTTGATCCACTCGCTCAGCCCCGAGGCAAACATGAAAAGAATGTGCTGCCATCCACAGAAAATTGTGCAAAGCTTCAGGGAAACGCGGCTCCGCGAAATCCCCTCAGCGTGTTTTTACAGCCGGGGGTGGTGTTGTTAAGGGATGAAATCGCTTGTACATTGAATCGGTTCAATTTGGGCGATTCCACTGTACGATTACACGTTTCTTTGAATATTAGCGTACTTAGAAAAATATTGACAGGTCGGGACCTTGAGCCAACAAGATGACTGAAATTTTGGTAAAAAAAAAATTTTTTCTATGTGATCCTGAAAAAATGTTTCGATTGGGATGAGTTTAGAGAACTGTCATTACAATTTTTGTTATACTATAAAACTACAACATCACCAGAAAAAGTGTTTCCATCAGAGACCAACATTTATAGATATCTAACGTAAATTTTTGGTACACAACGTGGTGCCACGTCTGATTCCAATACATTTCCCATTCCCCAAAAAATATTATGAGTATTGTAATGTATCGTATGTAAGTATTGAAACAATTATATAAAGATCAAAAAAAATCTCTTAAAAAGTATAATGTATTAGTCAATAAATTGCATTTTATTAGAAAAATACTGTATATTTTAAGAGACTGATAAAAAAATCATCATCATCTTTATCCCCTTGTTTCATTAGGGTCGGGGGCCCAAAAACTCGACATGGTGCTTCCATGTTCCCCTGTCTTGCGCTGCTTCCGCATGAGTCAACCAGTCTAGACCCACATTCTATTCCATTTTTTTGTTGCTTCTCCCAGCTTAGTGTTCGGCGAGCAACCGGTCGTCTTCCTTCTGGAAAAACAACGTTTAATGCAAGGATTATGTTTTGTATACCAGAAAATGTAATTATGGAAGAATAAATAATTTAACTGTAGTGTAAATATACGCAAGCGGGACATACTTCGTGACGTGAGGCGTTTTTTTTTTGTAAAAAAAAGATACGGAAGCTTGAATTTCAATATCGGAGTTAGACGTAAATTTTAGATGACCGACGACAGCATGTTTCAAGAAGACGAAGTATTTATAAGTAACAAATTGAAATTATTCTAAGCATTTCAACATCATATTATCGGAAACTTATCTTTCAAGGCCTTTGGATTGTTTTAATTTTTTTTTCTTACATTTAAAATATATCTCACGTTCACAACAACATGAGACGCGACGTCGCCGATTTTAGGTTGACGGAATATCCGCAGGCGGAGAACCGAACAGACGCCGAAGCGAGCGTTCCGCCAGCGGATCGACCGACGATCCTCTCAGTGTGTTTGATAAGCGCATATTGTATGGAAATAAATGTATCGGCGTTCCTCGATGGAAAATACACGACGGAAGATAGCGTAGTGTGGTGCCAGATAATAATGTCAAATTTGAAAAATACTTACAGTTTCGGTTTGGAAAAAAATCTAAAAATAATAGCTAAATCTTTAGAGCATAAATAAATATTGACCTTTAAAAAACTGTGCTTGGTAAAAAGATTGTCTATTTATGTATTAGAATAATGCCAACAATGTTGGGATTATTTTGGCTTCCCTGAGGATTCAAAGGTCCCTGTCAGAAAAGAAAAAGCACTTTGAATTATGTCTCTCTTGTTGATTAATAAATTGTATTTTTTTTTATTTGTGTATTTCGTGTTGTTACTAATCGCAGCTTAACAAATAATAACAAATATAAACACTAACTTGTTATACTTTTTTCTGATATGTTTGTAAATTGTTTTAAAATTTCTTGTCATTTTTAATGTGTTGTTACCGAATGTCGTATTTAAAATATTATTAAAAAATCTAGCATGTGTCCAATGAATATATCCAATCAATAGGCTAAATATTCGTAGATAGAACAGTGTTGACACAAGGATATACATATGTAAGCTATCATGAAACAAAAAGATATTCAAGATATATTATAATATTATAGATATCTCATAGCGACGAAACTATACATTTTTTATGGGAAAGTAGGTATGGAAATCTTTGGGCGCTCATACGGTTTACGACCTATCGTAGGGCTGGCTTACGTGATCACTTTACACAATGTAACTTTTAGCATTTCCATCACATCTATCAAATTTTTGGAAGTTGTATGTATATTTAAATTTTACAATCCGTTTCATATGTATGTTGTGATTATCATTAGCGCGACCACCATCCGAAGCTTTTTCATTCCCCTTAATTAACCACGGATGTCATTTATGAGATATTTTTTTTTATTAGAATCTTTTAAAGCAATATCCTTTATATGTGTAATGAGATTCTTCCGAATTATTAGCATTACAATAGAAAACGCCTGAAATATCATTTCAATTTTTTAAAAACTCCTTTTTAGATCAGTTTTTTACATTCAGAATATTTTTGAGTTTGTCAGAATTTTTTAGAACACAGTACTGGATTTTGTCTCAGGGACATCATTAATCAAGATATATTATAGATGTCTTAATATGAATTTTACAACACGTAAAAGTAATCAAAATAAAATAATAATGAAATGTGCTTATGCTGTTAAAAATATATTAATCCTTTAGGTTCATTCTTTAAAAAAGTCAAAAGTGTAAAAATGTTTTGGAGGCGCCGGGTATCGATCCCGGTACCTCTCACATGCTAAGCGAGCGCTCTACCATCTGAGCTACGCCCCCAGTTGTCAATGTCTGATAGTTTTAAAGTGATATTCGACAAACTATCGACAGTGCTCTAGTTTCTCGGTCCAAGAATCAATTATTGTGGGAGGTCATTTTCGGCGCTTGGTCAAACTTTCACTTATGCAGACCGAAACATGGCAAGTCTGTGAAGTGTCATTGACCATCGCAGGCAAGTATGCGAAGATCAAGGTAAAGGTAGGGCCCTTAAAGTAAGCCACAAAATGCCTCCTTTATTTTTCTATAATCGCACGGAAAGACAGAAACTTAGCTGTTTTTAAAGCTTTAGATAAAAACCTTTACGACGGCAGGCGCAATTGTTTCGCAATTTGTTTTTAAATACTCTTTGAAGGATTGAAGGATTAAAACAGCCCGCAATTTAAATAAAGTGAATCTTGAAAGTAATACCTATTCTTTTTCTTCATGTGCCCAGTCGGGTCCCCCCGATGTCGGCGATCATCTGGGAGAAAGTTTCCCTGTCCAGGGCAGTGCGGAACAGCTCTTCCGCGCTTCTTATCCCGGCTCACTCTCGGATGTTTCGAAGCCAGGAATGCCGCCTTCTTCCGACCCCTCTGCGACCCTCAATCTTCCCCTTCATGACGAGCTGAAGGATGGAGTATTTTTCGCCTCTCATTATATGACCAAAATATGAAATTTTACGGAGCTTTACTATGTTAAGTAACTGTCTGTTTGTATTTGCTCTCCGTAAAACTTCAACATTACTAGTCATGTCAGTCCAAGATATTCTTAACATTTTACGATGTATCCACATTTCGAACGGCTCTAGACGATTTAGGGTAGTCACCTTCAGCGTCCATGCTTCAACGCCATAAAGTAGAACTGACCATACATAGCATTTGATCAATTTCTGCCTGAGCTTCAAGTTTAAGTGGACATTACAGAGTAGACTTTTCATCTTATTAAAAGGTGCACCGGCTGTCTCTATTCTGCATTTGATCTCCGTATCAGGGTCCAGATTGTCAGTAATAATACTGCCCAAATACTTAAACAGTTTTACTCTCTCAATGTTGACACCCTTTAATTGAAGGCGCATATTTGGATGATTCTCTCGACTAAAAATGCCTATACTTTACTCAAATTATATGTCTATAATCTATATCCCTCACCTATGAATTACATAAATAAGCATTTTTTTATGCAAAGTATATATCTTCGCTGTATATATAATTAATCCTATGTGTTTTAGTACATTCTGAGATAAAAGAATGAAACTGTTTTAAAAAATAATTGCACAGACTAGATTTATTAAAAATATTCTAAATAAATACTAGGCGGACTTTTCAGATGAACGGCAATGTTTTTTTAGTATATCTCCATTATTTATATGAAAAATTGATTCGTTCATCTCAGTATGTACTAAACGGAACATTGGCTTTAATAATAAACACATAAAATAAACATAAAAATTTACAGCGACAATATTTAATTAATCGATGTATTTGCCATTGTTGTCGATATACTTCTGTCATTTAAATTGATGTCTTTTCTATAGAAATGCGTTTTTCACCGCCTCATTGATGCTGAATTTTTTACTTCTAAAAAGTTATCCAAATTCCGAAAAAAGAGATATCAGCAAGTAAGGTAGGTGACGGAGATCTTTCCAGTCGAAGCTCCTGTAATTTTAATACTAAAGTCTTGTGGCCATCCTATGAAGACTTACTTCCATACATGTCGCTCATATAAATATCTTCGTCTCTGCGAGACGATAATTTGTCTCCATCATTTCCAATTCCTTTGATTTCAGTCATCCCATCGGTAGTTGAATAAAAATGTTCGGCTTTGCTTTTTCTATCCTGCACTGGTGAAAGCAAAGTCTTTTTTCAATTAAATAATACATTTTTTGAGGTGAGCAGTTGATAGAAAGATAATGAACAATTTCAAAGACATTCTTGGCTTCGACATCAAGAAGCTAAATCCGTACTTTTTAAAGTTCTTTCCATGGAAATGAAAGCGTCGTCGCTTAGCAGTTCTATTGAAGTTAAAAGGTTTATCTCGCCCCTAACAAGCGTAGCGCCTGCAAGGGGGCACAAAGCGCGTCCCTGCCTCCTGCTGCAGGCTCCAGAGCTGCCCCGGGAGCAGGACGCTCCATCTCAGGGATGGATCCCGGACCCATAAAGAACAAACAAGTGTTGTTCCTCCCTCGAAGCACTTAGGGGTCTCGGGCGTGACGGGGATAATGTCCAACGATGCCTTTTATTCAAAAATATGCTAAAGACCAATTTTTTTAAACGTCTTTTTCATGATATCTCATTACCTCTTTGCAAAATACAGCTTACATTACGATTAGACAAGAGTTGTTATGTTCTTTTGTACTTCAGTATTTTCTGTACTTACATGGTAACATCTAGAAATTAGGTCAATTAGAAAAATCAATCTTTATGGGGGACCTTAATTATTGAGGTCGCGAAGACCAGTTGCATAATTAATAAAAAAAATAACTTTACACAAAACCACTACTTATTGAATAAAAATGTTTCGACAACAACTGAATCCTAATAAATTGTTGCCTTGTAAATTTGTTTTCACATTAGTTCCTATTTAGATATTCTCTAGGATTTATTATACTCGTATAATTCCTGTATATATATATTTTTTTTGTAAATGTCTATACTACTAATTTTTATTTTTAGTGTACTTTGTATCTCAATGAAGGGAGCTTTGAACATGTTGATTATTCAATAAATAGTAATTTTATACAAATAAATAAAAATAAATAATGTAACTACAAAGTTATTTTGCTATTATTGAAAAAATATATATTATTTGTTATGTAAAAAGACACTTCCAACAGAGATAGATAGATGTCTCACTTCTGCGAGACATGTGCAAGAGTATAGACAATTCTATTCAAGTATATAATGCTTAATTATAATAAATATAATAAAAATGTCTCACACACTAACTTCAACTTGGATGTTTTATTCATGATGCAGCCTAACTTCATAGAGGAAATGATATTTAACATCAATCATATTTGTTCGAATATGTAATACGTGTTTGCCTTGCAATTGAGTTTGCACTAGTTCGCTTTCGAAGGCTGAGGAGTTTAAGCATTGCCTTGCAAGACGATCAATTTCTACCTATGCTGTAGATCTGATATCTTTTTCATACTTCTCAATAATATTTCATTTTTATCACTATGTTTCAAACCTTTTAACCACAAAAAGCGTAATCCGTAACATATATTTAATGTTTATAGCATTAACGTGGTTGAAATGTAATAAAAGGACAAAAATAACAAAAATATTGAATGAACTAAAATTTGTATCAGTAAATCAAAGAATAAAATATAATGTTTTGGTACAAATATTTAAAATCCGACATGGATTATTGCCCAAATACTTTGATAACAAGATGAAACAAAATAAGGATTTTCATTCGTACCATACAAGAGGCGCCAAAAAGGATACTATTTCAATAGAAAAACAATTCACAAAATTGTTTAATGTACAAAGGCCTTTAAATCTTTGATAGCCTTCCGAAAACTATACAAACACAGTAAATATAAAAGAGGTTAAACCAGAGTGCGAAAAGTTAATAGTGAAATACTTTAAATGACTGTAGATTAAGTAATACAATAAGTATTATTATTTAGTGTATTATGTAATTAATTTAAAGTTATATCATTATCAATTAATGTAAATCATCTTCATCCCCGTAGGGTCGGGGGCCCAAAGACTCGACAAGGTTCCATGTTCCCCTGTCTTGCGCTGCTTTTGCACGAGTCAACCAGTCTAGACCCATTCTGTTTTCATACACACCGGCCGTCTTCCTTCCGGGGTTGTCACGAGGATTCTTCTTGGTATTCGTTCCTCTGGCATTCTTAGCACATGTCCAAGTTACCTCATTTGCGATTTTTCCATGTATAGGAGTTGGGGTTCTATGCTGAGTGTTTGCCTTATGTCGGCACTTCTCACCCTGTCCAACAGTGAAAATAATGCAATCGGTGAAAATAAAAATTAAAAATAAATAATTGAGCCCTTGTCCGAAATAACGTTGTTCCAACAATACTCATTCCGAGAAAAATTGAAAAAATGAAACCAGTTACAATGTATTACATTTTATATTTTAAATATAACTAACATATAATTCTTAACAAATCTCAATATAAAATATAGAAAAAAGGCAATTAAATTTGAATCTGTTGTAAAAAAACATGTTGAATCAGTGGAAAAACGTTGTATATGAAATTTTCACAAACCACGTAATTCCGCAAAACGTTTTTTATTTGTTCTGCTTTACTTAATAATGCTTTTTAAAAGCAGCATGCTCATCTAACATGAATTCACAAATGTCATCGAGGTCCTTGAGCTTAGCAGCCTTATTGGCAGTGGATTGGAATTCATTAAAGTTAGTTCCAGGCTTCCTAACTGCATGATTTTTTCCATACGGTAGCTAATTTTCTCCTTCTTCCACAACGAGTTGGTAGAAGGCTATAGGAGGTCCATGATTCTAATTCTTTGTGGAAGGTTCTAGCTCTGATTGTGATGGGATTATCAGTAGGTAAAGAGCTTTAAGTTGGATACAACGTTATTCCGGGCAAGGGCTCAATTATTAAACAGTTGACTCAAATAAACGGGATAAGGCGAGGACAAAGTAGAAGAAGGATCGAGTATTTCGCAGTCAACTTGCGCTGAGAAACTTGACCCAAGTTAACGTCCATTAAAAATAGGGAAAACGTGAAGTCTGAAATAAGGTATTGGGATGTTATTCTCGACGCTTTCCTCCCAAACCCATGACGAGCAGTTTGAAAAAATCGTCGTTACGGAGCGTCGTGGGAATAAAATTAACTGTGTTTTTATGTAAACTGCCTTTTCTCTCGGATTAAGCTGAAAAAGGGACTCCAGGAGTATTTAATAACGCCATAATGTTAATATTCAGGTACGCAGGCCGTGACCTTTGGAATAATTAAAGGATAAAGAGATTAGATTTTGTAAAACTCTTTAACATTCGACAAAAGTTTAGCATTGATTCATGTTCGATAGAAGAGGGAATGTTGAGAAAGGTATAGAGAGGAGAGTGACTGCCGGGAATAGGGTGAAGGGTGCTTTGAATGCAATAATTTCGAATAGAAATATGTTTACCGAGGCAAAACTAGCGGCACATAATGGAGTTCTGGTATCGACACTAATATATGGAAGTGAAGCCTGGAGCTGGCAGAAAGTAGATTGAATGCAGTGGAGATGAGATCCCTTAGACGTATGTGGGGAAAATCCATGTATGATAGAGTAAAAAATGAAGATATTAGGAATGAATGTAAAGCTGATCGTAGCATAATACATAGAATAAAAATAGAGTCACTCAGGTGGTTTGGGCATGTTGAGCGAATGAATGAGGAAAGAATGGTAAGAAAGGTATACGATGCAAGTGCTGACGGCGCCAGAAAGAGAGGGCGACCACGGAAGACGTGGCATGACTAGATTAACCAGATACTGGAAGATGGTCCTGTTAGAAGCCTCAACAACCGTCGAGCTTGCGTGCGAAGATGTATGAATGTAGATGAAGCGAAAGTTGTATTTCAGGACAGTAGAGTATGGCGCTCCATCCTCTCTGCCTACTCCCGCGGGGAAACGGCGTGATGGTAAGTTAGTTAGTTAGTTAGTCATGTCACATAAACTATGTTTATTTATATCTATGATGGTGAATGTAGTGATTCCATCCAAGGATAAAATATTTTTAAAAATTGCATAAAATAGCCCTTTTCTCTTTGACTCGGAAAAAAATTTAGCAACAATTTTTTAAAAAGCGCAAATGACGCAAAAATCAACTTTGTGTTAACCAGATATTGCAGTGTAACACTTTGAGCAGTAAGTTTTCATCATGGTCCCTTTTTATAGGGACAAAAACTGCAAACATTTATTTAAAAAAATACTAAACATTCATTCATTCACCATGAACTGATATTTTATAGATGTGGATAATAATTATTAAATGTTCTATAGAAAGATTAATAAATATGCTAAATATGAGAGCTAGTAATCAGTAGACCAATGGTTTAGGGTTCAGGGTAAAATTTTATATCAAACTTTAATTTGTTTCGTTGTGAATACACGTTTACACACTTACACTTGGAATATAAATAAAAAATTTATAGAAACGATTTATTTATGAATTTCTCTATATAAATTATTAATATCAGATTTGATGAACAATTTGAAGAAATTATTAATGTTTACATGATATAAAATATGTAATATGTATTATTAGTTCATACAATAGAAAAATTAATGGAGCTTCTCAAACTTATCTTTCATTAGTATAGCTGCAAGTTTGGTTACCATCCTGGTATATTTTATGCCTCCATCATGGTTGTATTGCTCGTTGGAAAAAGGTTATGTATAGTAAAGTACTAAAGTAAGTTCTCCTAAAATATTGTACAAAAAGTAAATGGAGAAGGCTTCTTAGATCCTGTATACAAACAAAATAAATATATAAAAAAATATAATGTAGATTCGTAAAATTAAAATATTTACACCTAATAGTTAATGTATTTTTTTTTCTTTATTTGAAAGTCTCATAGAGACGAAGATATTTTTGCTGGAAAGTAGGTATAAGAGTCTATTTGGGTTTATATAGGGCCTACGACCTATCATACGACTGGCTTAAGTGATCACTTGACACAATGTAACGATAACCAATTCCATTCATGATAGACTATCACTTATATAAATTTTTTTGGCTTATAAATACCCAAAAAGACTTTTACATCTACTTTCCATATGAAAAATAGCTTTGTCTCTAGGAAACGTTTATAATATATCTTGATTAATCAAGTCTCCTGGGGATAAAATTCAGTATTATCAAAATTTCAATATACTACAAATATTCTGAGTTCGATACTTCACCTACTGATGAGAGATTCTAATACTCTCGAAATTCGAGTAGTAAAATACAATTAAACTCAAGTAGGGATTACACAGTTCATGTTTTTCATTCACTTTAATGATCATAATAAAAAACAATATTTGGAGAGTTGGGAAAATGGGGAGTACAAAACTACACGCTGCACAGAGGAGTGTTGGCTATCGAAAAGTGCGCGAAATTATTTTATGAAGTTTTATAGCAGAAAATGTTTCAAAAGTTTAACAAAATCATTGTTTAATACTCATTCTCTTAATTTGACGCTAATATAGAATCGGAAATTTTTCACTTGAGAATTTCGTAATTCGTAATAATAAGATTATTTTCCAAATAATCTAGTATTTTTTAAAACATAATTTTCAAGTAAACAAACTAACAGATTTTGCAATAATTGTAATAAATCTAAGACAATCCTTTACTTTGTAATATTATTGAATAAAAAAGACATCTCACGAGGCCATTCAGTCATAAAAGGCCCACAAAGTGGAGCAATTTTCTTCATTTTTAAAACGTCGAAGGTTTGGTAATTTATTAATCAGTTAAATAATTTAGCTTCTGAAATTTTAACAAGATATTCGTATTTAAAATATATGTAACCTAATGATTAAATTTTAAAATGAGATATTTCCGTACAAAAATGTGATAAAAAACGCAAGAGAAGATATGTGAAAAATTTGTGAAATTTGCTCATTCTGCTGGACGCCATAATGAACTATGCGGTTAAAGATTTATTTTCAGTATTTTAGTATTTTAAAAAAATTGCACTTTCGCCCGCTTTTCGCCAGGCGATGCTCCTCTGTGCGCTGAACCATAAAGAGTTTATGACGCCGCGCTGACAGTGGTCTGAGCGTGTTACCGGTGTCATCATCATGACGTGCGGAGTGCTCGGCTGGCGGTGGCGGTCCTGGCTGTGAAATATGGCGCGCTGACGAGGGCCGGCGCAGTGCTCATTAGCGCCGAGCGCAGGGCCGGGCCGGTGTTTAGTGTCGGGCCGCGAGTGCCGGCTGCCGGGCGCGGATATAATTCCGAATTAAAACTTGAAAGCATTCCGCTGTTGCGCTCATCCCGCGACCCGCCGGATTAAGTCCGCAATCGTAAACCTTGGCCGCGTTGTGTCATGATGCGGACCAGGCTAATGGGCGTACACGTGTACAACACATGAATATGAACATCCATCAAACGAGACCAACAACAAAATTATTAGAATCAATTTTAACAATGTGTTTTCATCGATTTTACGCAACAAGTTCGAAACAATACTTTTCGAGGATTCAGGTCGAAGTTATTTTTAACGACTTAGTAAAGTTTTCGACAAAGTAAAACAAAACTACTCTCAATAAACTTGATTTTTGAGTGGCTTGATCTTCAATTGATTTGACTTATTTACTAACCAACAATCACTAACAGAACTCGAATGGTTGTTTTCTGAAATTTTCTGGCAATCCATTACCGTGACGTCAGGAGTGCCCCAGGGTTCAAAACTTGGACCTCTGTTTCGTATTGTGATAAATATGAAAAAATAATAGAATAAATCCAAAGAAAACTTACTCAGATTTTAGTTTATAAAGTAGGAATCAACAAGAAATTTGAATCATACCGATATATGAACTAATTCACTTTAATTTAAATCTATCATTTTTTTCTGAATCACAACAATTTGCTATTGTTTTCATTTTTTTTCAATACGTATATCGGATACTTCTCTCTAATTGATTATTTTCTATCTTTTTCTTTTATTTCTTAAAATTTTTCTTCAAATTATCAATTATATCTTTGTCAACACGCAGTTGGTACGCGCGTAGTTATAAAACTGTTTCAGATGGAACCGATCATATCCAAACTGCAATAAGAAAAAATGTACAAAGAAACTGATAGGATTGTTGCATCAATAATCATATTTTCAATACCGATATAATGTTATTTTTGAATTTCAGTTTATAGTTGTCTATATTACTCTACGAATGGAGAGTATTATATGCTCCAATTCATCGTGGTATTGTAGAGAATTGCATATTGCGATTTTAAATGTTAAATGTGAAACAAATAACATTTCAAAATATTCACAAAGAACATTGTGCACTTTAAGGTAACACTGCTTATAATTGTATATCGTATCATTAAGTTATTCTTCTTTTATATAAAGTTATTAAGATGGAGTGACAACGTCCTCAAAGACATCTCTGCCTTAGAGCTTCGGAACTGGAGAGGGCTGGCACTCGACCGAGATGAGTGGAGGAAGATTATTGAGGAGGCCAAGACCCACCAAGGGTTGTAGTGCCAAGAGTGATGATGATGATGATAAAGTTATTAAATGAACATGAATTAATATGTCACTATATGATTCAAATATGTTGTTGATTCTTAAACTACAAACTACTTTTCGAGTATTTATTTTTTGGGTTCTATGTTCAAATTTATCATAATTTGATACCCATATCGGCGATTCTAAAAAACTACAAATTGAAAAAATATATAATGTTGTTGCTATTTGAGAATTTTTTTAGATATACGAAGAAATGAAGTCTAGTAGGTATTGTGTGTGGACTTTTTATTAAATCAGTTTTGTGAATATTTTTTTTATTCGACAACTCCTATACTTAACTTTTGAGATGATTCTCAATTATTAAAAATATTTTTCTATCGTTGATGTATGTATTACGCTTTAGACTGAGGAACTTGGTAAAGATACATGCTAATGTTATTTAGATACAGTTTTCGTTAGAGAAGTTCCCGGAATTTCACTGAAACCATACGCGCAAAACTAAAATTACATTCAATTTCCTCTCCATATTATTCGTACTAAAATCGTGTTATTCAGAATAAACGTATACGAACATGTATGTACGAGCACTAGAGTATCTCAACAATTTCATACTAACATGCTAATTTATTCTCTACTCCAGGTGGGTTGTAACGGGAGACAAGTTTCTGTGGAGCACCTCAAAACAATGCTTCAAATAATTGTCCGTGTGTGCTGGCTCACATCTTATTTACAACAAAATAATATTAGACAAAATCAAATGGGCAAGAAGTTTTTTAAGAAAAAAACTAATGTTCTTGAAACACATAACCTTGAAGCCAGAATCTTTCGGTTCCTGGTAGACTGCAATCAGCAACTGAGCTTCACAGCACTTACTCGTGATGACTCTAGCTTGAGCGTGCGAATCAACCAATCGCCGCTCTAGGCGAATATCTCCACCAATGGGAAAGGTACCCACCGCTTGCCCAGGACCGTTCTAAGAGCGAAAGCTTCCATATCGGTCCTATCCTACTCAATAGTCTCCAAGTTGACATTTTTTTATATTAACAAGCAGGACCGTGCCGCTCCGCATCGGTCGTATAAACCGTTGCGAAGCGGCACGTCCGCTCGATCAAAGCCATTCACTGTCCCAACCTATAGAAACGTCTTTATTAGTAATAAACTTAATTAATATACATATAACAATAGCATATATGTCATCGTAACAGATACATATTGTATATATAACAATAATAATACGAAAATCAATGAAAAAAAGCAAAAGCAGCCAAAGCTAAGAAAACAGTGTATAAAGAATAAAACATTGATACATATTTAAAAGAAGACGAATCCCACAGGCGGCGGCAGTGCGTGGCTCAAGTCAGACTGACAACCCCGTAGTTGGGAAAAGAAAAAGTAAAACAATACAAAAAGAAATCATAATGTGATATCCGACTAGGAAGGCACAGGACCGGCAGATAATCACTAGTGCAAGAGCAACACACTAACGCAACATGAACAGAACACAATATCAACTAGATTCCCTCAGAATTTCCCAGCGAGTCACCCACACACGAGTGAACTGTCTGAAGCATCCAAAGTTCCTCGCATTCTTTACAAGGACGTCGTTGCGTGGTCGCCCTCCTTCATTCATACGAAACTCAGCCAAACCTTCAAGCATATCTACTTTCGCAACATTCAATAGGAAGCCGACGCGAGCGACGATGTACCGGCCGCCCGTGAGCTAAGATCCCGCCGGTACCACCACTCTTTCGCCGACCGCCGTAGCGTACGCCACGTAACCTATTGTTCTCCACACGTTCTCATTAATAAATTGGCCATATAAAATGTGAGTATTTTTTGCCATCCTGTATCTTTAATTGTCCTGCCTTAGCTTATCACATTGACCTATGCATACGTATGTCGAGCGCATTAACACAATTACACGCAGCATGCTTAGTAAGATTCATCTCTAACAGACGGGCAGGGTCTTCCATAATGCAAATACACACCTCCTGCATCATTAATCTCCCTATACAACTACAATAGTCAATTAAACCATGCCCACTCAATCTGTTAAAGATATTAGGTTTGTATGTTTGATGATTGTGTTGTATCACAATGATTGGACTGCGTGATTGGTCATGCTTGGACTCCAAACCCATGTTGTATCAGGGTTGTACACAGTTTAGTCTTCGTATTCAGCTACATATATATACATACTTATACAGTTACTCAACATAAAAAAGCTGCGTAAAATTTAATATTTTGGTCATATAATGAGAGGCGAAAAATACTCCATCCTTCAGCTCGTCATGAAGGTAAGATTGAGGGTCGCAGAGGGGTCGGAAGGAGGCGGCATTCCTGGCTTGGAAACATCCGAGAGTGGACCGGGATAAGAAGCGTGGAAGAGCTGTTCCGCACTGCCCTGGACAGGGAAACTTTCTCCCATATGATCGCCGACGTCGGGGGGACCCGACAGGGCACATGAAGAAGAAGAAGAAGATTCAGCAACAACAAACTCGTCAGAAGAAATTTCCTTAGAGCAAAGACAGGAAGTGTTTAACTTTGTTTGAATTTTTTTTATAGTTCTTCTACATTTAAGTTTTCCAACCGACTTACAAGCTTGGTCTATTACGATGAGTGGCGATAAGGGTTTAATGAAATTTCATTACCTTAGAGCCCATATCCATGGAAAACGATGAGGTAAGTCTCAAGAATTTAGATGAAATTAATTTCAGTACCGTGAACACAGTTCTGAGACTGGTAGAGCCAATTCCTGCACACGATTTTTGATTAACAGTAAGATTCAATACGTACGCAGATATATCACCTGGTACTTTCCATTATTCACATATTTACTTTGATTTAATCGATCTATCAGATGCACGGAACGTAAACGGTTAACATAGCGAAATGTGATAATTAACTGGCGTAGTTATAGACGTGAGCCAAAATGAATGCCAAATCCTATATTGGCTAAGACTTAGTGAGTACACAGTGTATTACGAAAGCCTAGAGCTCTTTTCAAAGAATTTCACGAGAGCATAATCCCAGGCGACCTCTCTTGATACAAATCTCACAAAAATGTCGTCCAGAAATGTTGCTTTAAATTGCCACATAACTAATATTGTATAGTTTTTTTTTAATAAACAAATAAAGTAAGGCAAATTTTTCAATAATTTATTCTCCTTTATTATGTATATCTTCTTGCCAACGTTCTACAAGTTTTTCAATGCCTCTACGATAAAAACCATCCGGCCTTGACCCGAAAAATTCGTCATTCGAATAAAGGTGTCGGAAGTGCTCCCTTTTGGCTACTTGACATTACATTTTGAAGCCTTGTAACAAAATAAAATAATTAATGTAACGTGAAGGAAAACACAGTGCAAAAGCAGAAAATTTTCATTTGAATGAATTTATTTTTATTTACGTACATTTTATGTAAAATTTGAAAAAAAAGACATTGTTGGCATCTAATTACGAGTGTATACCATTTTTATGTTGAATTTTGATACTGAATTTCAAATTGAGGCAACATTGATATCTGTTTCACGTCAAATCCTATTGCGCCGACAAAAAGAAACGTAGTATATTATTTTTACACGTCCAAAGACCAATTGCGAGATGGCTACGGTCCAGTTCGTACTGAAAACGTGCGTGACTTATTTTTGTATACAATATTTTTATATACTACACTGTGCTCCTTTCTGTATACGAAATAAAGGCATTCAGGCAGGAATTGGGACCAGCGTCTTCCTCAGACCCTTGCAATAACAGTATATTTTTGTAACAAAAATGTTGTCACGGTCACATGTCAATTTATTTATTTACTTATATACGCCCATTACAGGTTTTTACATAAAAAATATTACATTAAATTTAAAAAGTATATACATTAAAAAATATCAGAAATAAGCAGTAAAATATTAAATATATTAATATAAAGTAGGTACATGTATAAGCAATAAATGATATAAGCAGTGAAAGTATCAGGTATAAGCATTAAAATATGAGTATAAAAATTAAAAATATAAAAAACATTAAAAATATAAAATACAGAGAAGTAATGTGTATAAAAAATATATATTAACAGCAGTTAGTAATGAAATAGTATTGTCTCTAAGTATAAACTTTATTTTCACTAGACTGTCATTGAAAACATCAACCATATAGCCAAATTCATTACCAGTCTTTAATATACTGCTAATTACGGCATTTGATTGGTTATTCGTTTTGGAATTTTGGCAATAAAATGTGACAATTTGTCGAGTTCTACGTAAAGACGGGATATTATACTTGATACATGTCGGTAAAGCAGATTTCAATATTCTGTGAAAATCTAAATTTATTAGCCACACATTTCAGCAAAATATCGGTCCATCGGTAAAAACCACATAATTTTGTCTTCTTCATATTTGTCGCTGGGTTGGCTTTTTCTTCTACTCAAATGTATGCCATGTTGCATAATAGTAGTAACGCTACGTGGCATGATTAAAATTTAAAAAGCATTCGTTGTTCACATAATCCAAAATTTATATTTTGTATAAAATCCCAACAAATACAATAAACAAGGTATATACAAAAAGACTAATAATTTTGGGCGCACGAAGCAAACATATCCCATATACACAAAATAAACAAAAAATGACTGAATGAATGTGTATGGAACTATTGTTAAAAACAACTACAGTACTAGGCAGGGGCGTGCAGTGAGAACAAGAAGCGTGACTTTTTCTTAAGCATACATATATTTTGAAAATAAACCCAAATAAGATAAAGGCATATCTCGTAATATTCCTATCACAATAATTAACATTTTATTTAGATATTGAATATTCCCCAAGTATATGTTTAAATAAAAGTCATGCTGCTTGTTCCCACTGCACGCGCCTGGTTCTAGGGCAGCCAAAAGTGTATTCGATATTCACTAATACGATAACGGTTGCACTATATGATACTTGCTTCGTATAATATTCGCGAATCCATATGTTGTTGAATTCGAATGAATTTACGTCACGACCCCCCCCCTCTCCCTCCTTGTCCAACACAACTTTTGACCAGTTCACGTCAAACAGGTAAGAATAGTCCTGCCTGCAATTATCGCCGAACATCGACTACCACATCTGGAGGAATATTCTCGTCACCATTGGGTGAAATTTCGTCTTTGACGGCTTCGAGCACGATCGCACGTGACCAGGTGTGTGAAATTGTGTGATTCGTTGTTCGTGACCATCTAGCTCTTGTTACTCATGAAAGAAGTGTCGTTGGTAGGTAAGTCAAGTTTCCTGTTCCCTCCCGTCTCGTAGACAGTCCACATTATCGTTCTCGTTTACCCATCTATCTCCATTCTTAAATTTCCATCAAATTTACCCTCCATTCTGCACAGTTCTGTTTTGAAAGTTATATAATAGAATGAAGAGTTAAAAACAGTTTAAACAGCTGTACTATGTCGCATACTTTTGAAAAAAAATGAAAAAAACGAGAGCGATTGTTTTTTATCTTTTCGAATTCGGAGTCGAATCAAATATTTCTTCACGCAGTGTAATATATCGGGAAAACTGTGCGCTGGTGCAGACTGACCATCAATGCCATCTAGCATCGGGTTTAGCACCACACAAGCAGCGTCACTGTCGACGTAGTATGGAAAATCAAATATGCCTCCGGGAGAGGTTATTATATATTTTTAATAGTTATTTAATTAATTATCTTTTTGAGAGGTATATACATTTAACTGTTATGTCGCCTTACCAACATTTTTGTGCATTTTTTCGGTCACGATAGAGCTTTGCTCCGAATTTAATAAGCAATTACAAATGCGTAGCTGCTCTTATGAGCATTAAATATAAGCATAAAGTTTTAGTGTTCAGAATATACTAATAATATATAATACGTAGAAAAAATTATAATTATACAACATACTTTGCTTATAAGGTAATTGGTTTCTCCCTTAGAACAATGCACTTAGTCTAACGTTGCAGTAAGGGATATTCAAAGTCCGTTCGTGATGATTCTTCATATTTTTCTTGATTTCGGGTAGGGTCGCAGATAGTGTGTATAGAACGAGTGATGGAAATTTTGTCGAAAAAGTATAAAACAAATATGGTTGTGTGTGGCGGCCTTAACTCAATCTCAAGCAATCAGAGAAAAAACTGCCTTAACGGACTGCCCCTTGGGAAATAATTCGGATTATATTTTGCTGGAATTAGTTCCCCAAGGATTACGGCCCGTATATAGTATTATATGATCCTAATTAAAGGAGGTATTTATCTTGGTAATGTTTTTGTTAATTATTATGATTATCTCAGTTTCCTTTTCCCGAAGAAACTCACGTTACATATAAATAAATTTAACTTGACAACGATATAAAACCTACTGACAAACCGATTGATATATTATATTTGCAAAAAATTACGTTGTGTATGATAATTTATGGGTTTGGCGTTAATATTATAAGATTACTCATGATAATCATTAAAATTGATGTAAAATATAATTATATTAGATCCACTTTAATTCGTTTTCGAGAGTATCGGAATCTGAAAATGACTATATTAAAATATAGTTTTATTATGTATGGGAATATAAGCAATCAATTAATTAGGCACAGACAAAAGAAGGCGGAGTTATTGGTGTAAAGACGGTTGAAGCGGAAATCTTGAGAGAAGTGGAGAAAAGTTGGTGAAATAAATGAATAAGTAAGCAAATGAACATCCGATTTCAAATTTTTTTAATTTCTTAACTTTCAATATTTATCTTATAACCTTTACGCGTGGTAAGATGGAGAATTTATATATATTTTTTAATAAAATAGATTTGCAAACACGGGGTACGTGTCGCATCTCTATTTTAATCAATATTCTTACTATTTTAAAACTAAGCTAAACGCTTGTGCTATTAAAATAGGAGTAACTTATTGGAGTTACCACCGACCACCAGATCACTAGGTGAGCGTCATAAACACTACATCGATAAGCAAATTTATTGGTATAATAATGAAAATTATGATTATTATCCATGACGTTGTTCGCGAATTCAGAAAAGTTATTACTAACTAGACTTTGAAGATGCTCCTTTTAGATTTCTTGAAGTTTTATTATTACAAACTGCGCATGAAATTTCGTAAACTCCGCTTTTTCTAAATGATCTATTTTTGAAAAAAAAATAAATTATATTTTAGAAAATGCAAAAGAAACGTGCCGACAAGCTGTATAAAGCTTGGCACGGTCTATAATAATAAAAATATGTATAAATTCAAATAAAAAAATAAAATAAAACTTGACGCGCCTAAGTAATTATTAGTTATGTCGCCACCTAGAAGTAGAGAAAACATTTTAATGATCTTGTTATGAATCATCAATTACTTAAATTTAAAATAATAGAAAAATCTTATACATGTATTTGATGTAGGAAAGATACGGTACGCCCGCACACTTCCATTCCATTTTTATACAAAAAGTGTTGTCAGCTTTGAAATTGAAAGAAGAAATAAAGTGATGCTGGAACAACAGGTATTGAATTCTTTTGATTTATAATGCTCGATCGTGAAAAATAAATTCGAAACGTACGTTTTGTGAAAAGGGTCGCTTCTGTGGTTAAGCCAAGTGAAACGAGTGTGAGTGAGGAAAATATTTAATGGAACACGTTTACGCGTAAATTGAAGGTACCGAAAATATAGAATGTCCACGAAAAACCAGGTGCGACCAGGAAATTTATAGTTAAAATTTTTAATTTATTTAACTTGCCTTTTTGAGAGCGGGAAAACACGATTTTTTATCTTTATGGAGATATTCGATGATTTCTCTCTTCTGCATCAGCCAAGTTGCATTTATCTTTGAGCATCGGTCTCCTTCTAACTCTGCCATCAGAACCGGTGAAGAGCAGTTATGGTGAGCTGAATATAGAGTGACATCTGTCAAAATAAAAAAAATAAAAAAGAGACTACCGTAGTACCGTGGTACCACATTGAGCAGGATTGGCGCACGTTGTTCGGCCGAGTGTTCACTATCCGTTAACTATCCACTGGTTAACTATCCGTCGGTTAACTATCCGCTGGACTATCCGTTGGTTAACTATCCGCCGGTTAACTATCCTTCGATTAACTATCGGTATGCTATCCGTTGGTTAAGTAACCGCCGGACAGCTATTCGTCGGTTAGCTATCCATCAGGAAACTCACCGCCCGTCAACTATCTGTCGGTTAAATATGTACATTTAATAATTTGAAGTAAATATTTGCGCACATGTTCTGAATACCTTTTAATGTCTGGCAAATCAGGAAGATCTGATTCACCGGACCCAACACATTTTGCAGAAATATGATAATCATCAATTTCCATTGAGCTCCGTACCTCTGCTAATTCATTTCCGGCAAACTCAAAATTGGATCTTTCTCAATTTTCATTCATTGTGAGTCCACGGTCATCCAAATGAGATCCAAAATGGTCATTAGGCAATATCTAATCAGCCAGTTCCCGACTAAGAGCAGCCGTTCTGCGCTCTTAGTCGGGTATACACGGTATATCGCGGCCATATGCACTTCTGCCAGGAGCATTTGTAACTATAAACTTTGGGGGTTTGGAAGATGGTTAGTAGCAGTCGCTTTTTCGGGTCACCACTGTCATGCGACGGAAAAGCTCCAGAGGCGTAGATTATTTAACGACTTATTATTTCGATAAAACATGTACAAAATATACATGAGTGTGTTTACAAAGATAATGATAGATACTCTAAGGGCCATAGCCTCCGGCCGCCGCCGGAGGTAGGTGGCAGACTGACATGCCCACATAGGAGATGGGCCGCTTTTTATATTATTTCTGAACAAAGAATTCCTGCTTGTCCGGCGGCGCGTGGCGCATGGAGTACTAGTCACGCTCGCTGTGTCATCCGTGCCTCGTGCTCGTGTCTGACGCGTGCCTGTGGCCGGTGGTGCCTACTGGGGCGCCGACGTCGTCAGCACGTGCTTATGGGCTGCCCGGGACCGTGGCTGTGTATAGGGGAACCCCTACGAAACAATGCAGCGTGATCATGTGGCTTAAAGTGTTGTATTGCAAACCCTATCCTACTATCCAGGCCACTCCGATCCCCATGTCATCAAAAATAAGCAAAGCAAAGACCCCCTTACCCTCCTTGGTGCACACGTAATGCTTGAATGGCCCCTTTTTGAATGGCGGTTATTGAGTTTTTTTTTAAATTGAAAATTTAAAATATATGTGGGCGAAAGGAACAACGAAATGAGTCAATATCGAGTTTTGAGTTACTTAACATACTTATGCAGAGCTGTTCTTTATACACATGTCTAGCAAGGAAAAATTATATGAGTCAGAAAATAGAATAAAATATTTGGAATTTTTTGAAAAAGGACAATTGACATGATTAATTATTTGAAAAACTTGGAAAGAAACAACAACATTAGTCAACTAAGTTTAACGTTCTTGTGCAAAAACTAAACGACAGGTGCGAAATTAAATTAAAAAAAAACTAACCCCTAAAAACCAAGTTTTTATTACACTCCCTTTCTCATTGAATCGGGTTTCGTGCCTACTGCACGCATCGGGGTCATTACTCACTTGTATTAATTCCAATTTGAAAATAAAAATAAAAATTTCGAAAAATCCAAAACTATGCTATAATTATTGAATTTTTGAGCGAAAATTTTGTTAGACAATTTTTATCGTCGTCACGAGTCTGTCTGCAATGTTTCAGCTCGATTGGATCACGGGAAAAGGGTTAAAAATCGATCCAAAGTTTTTTCGGCATGCAACAAACCGCAATAATAAAATAATAAAGGATCTAAGACTGTACACGATAAATTAAGTTAAGTTATACAAATTTTAAATTATGTCCAAACATAAATCAACGCTACAAACATCAGAAATGAAAGATATTTACAGATACCACCCCCATACGTAATACGTGTGGGATCTGCTTGGTGTGGGGTTGGGAGGGGATGAAAGGGTAAGGGGGGGGAGGGTTGTCCTCCAGTCCGCCGATTCGTGTGGATGTTTGTTCGTGTTATTTCACACGATACAAAAGGGCATTTTCCTAGAGACGTGTCGCGGAGCATATATCTCCGCGCTCGTCGTGAAAAGCCCTCGATTGCGGCTCGCGTGAGGCATTTTTATTGAAGGAGAATACATTATTTGAACATGGATTTCTTCCTCGGAGATGTGCAGGGCTGCTTCAAGATGGAACGTTTATTCCTTTTGAGACTGTTCTAATATTAAGGTTTAATGTTAAAAGTATTTATTTGTTGGAGTTCATGACTTATGGTTCCTTGAAAGTACATTAAATATTTTAACAAATATCGTCACGTATCGTATATATTTATTTATTACTGATAACTTAATTATCAAATGTACAATGTCACTTAACACTATCAAGTTAAACGCTATTCTTAAAATTAAACTAATTTATCACTCGTAAATATACACTTTATTATCGTCTTAACACTTTGTGGTGAGCCAGACCTGCCTGGACTCTAGTCCCTCAAGCGTGCCAAATGGACCAATCGCGCTCGAGGGAAACCACTCAAAAATAAGCCCGTGGCGCCGGCACCGGTACCGCGCCATTCTCTCACCGACCGGTGCCCGCGATACCACGCTCAAACTTTCTATCCGTATATTGTTGTATAACGCATTCTACAACATGTAAAGTCTTGTATCTTCAATAAACCAACGAGTTAATTGTGAGTACTTCTTTCTATTCGTCCTGTATCACATCCCGCTCAGCCTTGTCATACACCTTCATGCAAAACACAATCTTCCGCGTTCACTCAACATGCATCAGATATATTGTGCGTTTCAGCAGAGGTGCATAATAACACTGATTCTTTCGCGAATATATGCATAAACATCTAAAATATCCATCCAGTTTCCGCACGTATTATTCGCTTCAGTTTATTTCGTTACGTAAGAACTTTTCTAGATTATTCACTGCCGAATTATCGCTCAGTCGGCCACACTGGTCTCCGCAGCCCGCGGCTGCCTTCGCTTTGGTTTCGCTGTCAATCGCGCTAAAAAAACAACAACAACTCTCGCGCGCCGCTTGGCCCGTATTTATAGCCGTATTGAGGTGCTCTGTACTTTCTGGCTTTCTAGAGTGTTTAGGAGACGATTCTCTTTGCTTCTAGATTCTTGTAGATGTTTCTCGAATGCCGTAGAACATTGTAGATCGTTCTCGATTCTTCGATAGTGTTGTGACGACTTCAAACAACTGTCACTTGACAGGAGTGGGTATTTCTTTTTAGTCTCGTTACAATATGTATTTTTAGAATATTTAAGGCTTTCATTGTAAAATATAATATTTTTTATGGGAACCTACATAGAATGGATTCAATGGCCCTAAAGAGGACCTTTAAACTCCCGGTGTCTCGAATAAATATCATTACTCATTCTCAAGGGCCTTTTATCTTGAGTTCTACCTCAAACTGACGAATAAGCCCGACCGTTCGATGCAAGAGCCACTCAGAATCTTCTGGTTTGTGTCTTCTGGGATATTATGCCGTGTTTTGACGTCTTTTATGGCTGACATTTCGAATCCAATTGCAGGGTCAATTATCAGGGCTGATGTGAGTGTTGGTGTTATGGTTAAATATTGGCTTGCAATACCGTGTCAAAAGCAGGACCATCAGAAAATCAGGTATCGATTCCAGTACCTCTCACATGCTAAGCGAGTGCTCTACCATATGAACTACTAACTGGTGAATCCACAGCGCCTAAAATACGTATTAAAATATTTACCTAAATTTAACCCCTAGGAATTGTTTAAGGAATTAATTATATTAAAATAAAAACAAAATAATAAATGTGCGTTTCGCCCCTTTTATTCACCCTTGTTGTATAATGTAGCATTTCTAAAAAGAAAAAAATGTATTATTGGAAAATTGGAAGAAATTAAAAAAAACAACTTTTTTTGATAAACTGTTCCCTATTACGAAAAGTACAGAGTTCAACGCTTTACCACAAATATCCATTCATTAAATTTAGTTTTCTGGCAAATATTTTTTAGATATTACTTCTACCGCGTACATGGACGATTTTGTAAAATTATTTCAGTCACAAATACTATATGTAATATTTCAACACGTTAAATAATCAATACTTGTATTTTTAAATGATATTTGCATCTCACCATTTTTTCGATCGTTCTTGATTCTGCAATAGATCTGAGGAACGTATATCGCGATGAATGAAAGAGACATAGAGTGTGTGAGAGAGAATGTGTTTATAAGGACGCGCGCCCTAGAGCGCGCGCTTTTTATTGTATCAAGACTCGACCGCCATTAGACTTTGTATATTTGCCGTATCACTGTAACGCGAGATTTGTTCTCACCGCAAATAAAGAGCAAGACGAAAACCAGCGAGTTTTACTGAAGAAACAAGGTATCACACTTAGCAAATTCAAATATTAAAAATTAGCATTACTTAAGCTTTTTATTGAATATTTTCGATTTATACCGTATTGTTTTAATGAAATTGTATTAATATCTTTCTAAAAAAGTACAGACTTCAAAATATGGCTGAAGAAAAGCGGTACCTAGGAACGCCCGGCAAAGAGAGCCGAATATAACAAAAGACCAATATCAGAGAGCGAATGCTATTTAGCCCTAAAAGAGAAATGTTAGGCAGAGTGAATGCAGAAAGAAGAAATACTTAAGGTGAGTTATTAGAAGTAAAAGTGACTCTTTGTATTTGATAGGAAAACAGTATTTAAATATATTATGATTATCTGGGAAAGACTGACAATTTACCAATTGATGGTTGATTTTGAAAAGATTGTGTCTTTTTGAAAATTTTTATCAAAATAATATTAATTTTAAAATCCTTAAAACTTTCATTTTAATTATATATATAGCCACACGCTGCGCCTAGCAGCGTAATCGGCGAGATCCGATTACAGACACCAATGGCAGCGCAGTGGCCACTATCAGCCACGAAGCAGAACTTATAGGCGCCCGCAATGCCTACTAGCAAACAATAGGCGACAGCCGATTCTAGACGCCATTGGCTAGCAGCGGCTACCACCGTAACCGATCACAGAACTAAGCAATAAATAATCGGCGACAGTCCATTGCAGACGCTAAAGGCCGCAAAGCGGATGGTATCCGAAACGGCCACTATTGCTGCTTTATAAAATAAAAAATGAAGACCCCATGGCAAGAAGTTGTTAACTAACATTTTTGTCAAAAATGTGTTACTAAGCCTTCTATACTAAATAATGTACGCTCTTTCCATTGGAAATAAGTTCATAACTTAAAAATAATTACAACAATTCAAGTCATAGGGATGAACATGTTAACTACACTTTTTCATAAAAATCAAATCAGTTACTAATGGGAAGAATTATTATCTTCAATAATAACATGTTCGTGCCATCATTCTGAAATTAACCCGCCTTATAATTTGATTAGAATATTTATGTTTAATATAAATTTTATTTTGGCAGTAGTGTCATATATTTGTTTTTATTTGAAGACTTTTATAATATGTATTTATATATTATTTTTCAATAATTTTAAATGGTACATACCATGTTTTGTATTATTAATTAACATGTGAGGTATGTTGTAATTTTAGATAATGGATGGTAAAAACGGATAGCTTTTAAAGGGTTGTTTGATGTTCGTGTTTTACCAATTTTAAAAAGGTGTTATTCTATTAGAAAAGAGTTTCAGAGGCGAAAAAATGGTTGTTAACTACATTTTTTTAGGGAAAATTAGTATATTTTTATCTTTTTGTGCATTAATACGTTTTTTTACTTTGTAAATACATTTTTGATATTTAAGTGACATAAATCATGTCTAATTATCTCAAAATGACTAGTTAACAACTTCTTGCCATGGGGTCTTCAAATATAGACTCAGTAATGTGAGGACTATTCGATGTGATAACATGCCGAGAAACTACGTAACAGAATCTATAAAATTAGGTATATCGAGGAGTTCTTCCTTTTATTGGGCGTTGATCATACTCAGATTACCTGCTGATTGGTAAAATAACAAAACAGATGTATCAATATGAATAGAACCTTGAATAGATGAAATACCGTGGCGAATTGCGGTGTTTTTCTTTCCATCAAATATCTGATGCTGTAAAGATTCACTTGGTCCAGATGGATGTTTGAACAACCTAATCAATAAACAAATAAGTGGAATAAAACTAACAAAGAAAGTATCGCCGTCTCGCTCCGGCGCGATGATTTCCCGCTGTTTTCGCTTATTGCCGACGGAGCGTTTGAAAGAACTCTTTTTCCCATTTAAAACGGAGCGGGTCCCATCAAACGCGCTTCATTAAATTTGATTCAATTTTGTAAATGTAATTTGGAGATTAACTATAAAGGGATGTCCGGAGTATTTACAAATAATATTGAGCGATTTCCATGGGATTCCGGGCGGGGGTAGGGTGGGGGGGGAGGGTGCGGCAATTCAATTTAGGGCAGAGATCAAAGGGCCTTGACAAGTATGAATCGCTGGAAAATATTCCCAGCCATTTTAAAGGGTAATGTATTGGAGAGGAGGGAGATTTGTTCGCCGAGGTGTGGACCGAAAAATAAATCATTGTTGTCGGCTAAATACGTCGGTAGATTTATTTATATTTGTTGTTTCGTTATTTTTGTCTTCAACACATCATCAAATCCTGATTCTAACGAGGGAGTGAAATCATCATGACTAAGATTGGGTTAAAATATCTAAGGGTAGAAGCACGAGTGATATTAAAGGCTCATTAGTGGCACGTGAGCACGTGCAGTATTGAGCTTCTTGAGCTATAGCTACTTTTTACTCCCTTTATATTTTACTCGTGGCTTCTGTTTGCTTGCTTGCCAGCTTGCCGGCTTGCCGTCAAAAAAACTTTGGATCGATTTTTGACCCTTTTACCGTGATCTGAAACCTTTCAAGCAGACTCGAGGCGACGATCAAGAAGATCTATCAAATTTTAGTTAAAAAAAATAAATAATTATAGTTGAATTTTGGATTTTTAGAAATTTTAATGGTTTTTTCAAATTGGAATCATTACAAAAGTTTGAATACTACTAACGGCGGCCTAACGACGACGCCACGGAATATTTAAAATTTGAATTACTCCGTCGGTATAATAGGTACATTACTACGAATTGCGAAAATTTATGACAATTGGTTTACAGATGACAGCATACTTCGGTTTTTTTGGGAAGAAATATAATTTGTATGTAAAATTTGTAAACCCTTATTGATATCAAAAGAATGATCCATAGCCAAAAGATGGTTAGCAAATTCAGAATAATTATTACTATTTAAACACCTTAAGTGTTCCTTAACTCTAATTTCGAAATTTCTACACGTTTTTCCTATATAAAAATAATCATTACAAATTAATTTATAAACACCCGATTTTTTAAAAAAATTATCCTTATCTTTATTATTTAATATGTATTTTATAAATTTATTATTAGTATAAAAAGCTGGTTGAATAACATTTGAAATATTTTTAACTATTGAATTAGAAATTTCATTATTTATAAATATAATTTTCCTCCAATGTTTATCAGAATCACAAATTGAAGGGTAAACAAAAGATTTTAATTTTTTTTATCAATAATTATTTATTTATATCAATTAAATTTGCTAACTATCTTTTGGCTATGGATCATTCTTTTGATATTGATAAGGGTTTACAAATTTTACATACAAATTATACAGAATCACCATTTGATAAATTAGAAATTTTGGAAATAAGAAAGAGTGTACATAGTAAATTGAATATTATAAATAATCAGGTCCTTTTTGCAAATACTTATCTTTTAAATTTATTTTCATGTTAATTGGGTACTTTATATTATCATTTTCCATATATAACTTTTTAATATTTTGATCTATACTTCGATTTTTAAATATTATTTTTGTTTTCTTGACGAAGAAGCCATTGGCTTCGAAACATGTTGATTTTTTTCAATAAATAAGTGGTTTTAACAAAGTTAATTTATATCAATTATAATTATGTTACCACAAAATAAATTTGCTACATTTGAAGAAGAAAGGATATTTTCGAGTTACGATTAGTGTGAATTAGAGAATGGTGCTCAAGATAAGTTTTTAGCCAGTGACTTTTTGTAATTAATAAAAAATAAATTATTTTCAAGTGTTCCATTTGTCTCCCGCCGTTGACAATTAGTATATTTGAATAAGATTATTATGTTATATTGTTCAGTTTAATGTACAATGATGTATGTCAAACTGTTTTGTTTAATATCCTTTATATTGTTCCCCAATATTTCCATCAATGTTTTTAGTATTATGACTGCTAAATACCAAACTGAAGTTTTGGCGTAATTAATACTGTACGGACAGTTAATGGACTTATGTTGGCAGCCGTGTGGTGCTGTACTGCGCCATAAAATAGTTGTCACGAAGCCTCAATAATGCCAGCGAATGAGTAGGACCGATATGAGAGCCTTGATTCACAAAACGATCGTAGGTTGACGACGGCTTTATTCGTTACCCCTGTGATTACCTAAGTTTCGAGACTAATTTTTTCATCTGGTAATGTCCCGTTGTTGTCAAAAGTCTTTTAATAATCTCTTGGTAAATAAAGACATTCAGTTTTGATCCACGGGATACGCACTATCCGCACATCTGATGTTGGGCAGTCCAGATCCAGTGTCGAATAATAGCGAATACTGAACATCCAGTTTAGGTTTCTTTTCATATGTACTTACGTAACTGTTGAGCATATAAGACATGAAAAATGGAGAATTAATACTATCTACCCTTGCGGCAAAACAACGCGAGGGTTGTGTTGCTTCCAAAATATTTCATTCCTAAGCGAATTTATAATACTCAACCTTTTACAAATAATTTTTCAAATGCTGTACATAGTGAAAATGTCTTCTAAATTGATACCGTTTTTATATTATTGTAATAAATTGTGTTTTTTATGGTTTGTGTTAGTAAGAATTCGTCAATATCAATTTTAATTTTCGAAAAAGTGAGAGCATTTTTAGATTCAGTTATCCAGATAGTACGGAGCACCGTGCTAGTTTATAAACTGTATTCTTTTGTTTGCTATGTTATGCTATTTCGAAAATTTTTCCTTTTGGCAGTGTAAATCAAATTCCATTTCGTATTTTATTTAATATAAATATAAGTTTAGATGCTCTCTTTGTGACTTAAATCTTCCGGGACATAGAAATAGATAAACATCATTTCGAACGATAACGGAACCAATTATTTCATCCTGCAGAGGTTGAGTAAAATTCGCTGTGGTTTTTTTCGATGTGTAATATTTGTAAGTTAAGCACCACGTACAGTTTCCTCGGAAGACCATTAGATCAATTACGCCACTCGGATTATTTTATTTGAAAACTTTTCGCCGACCCGATGGCAAGTTTTTCCAGCTGAAAGTTATCCCGCCAGTCACACGTGAGAAGATCCTCATTAAGCCGCCGTCTCGGTCCGCCGGAAGTGGCGCGGCGTGAAAGCCTCCCTGGCGCGGACAGGACCGGAACACAGGCCCGGGGGTCCGGCGGGCGGCTGACGGATCTTGGCAAGTTAAATACCCAAATTTTGTGTGATATTTTATTGAAGTGGAGTAATCAGATCAGCTGGTTGGAAAATAATTATTTTCAAATATTTATGGCAAATACTGTATATGTTTGTGCGGAACAGCGTGTGAATAGACATCCGCTTTGTTGAAATTAATATTCTATTCAGAATATTTTGAGTATGTCCAAATTTTTCAGAACATAACTGGATTGTTGTCGCAGGGACATCAATAATCGATTAATGTTTATTATATATGTCTCACAGAGACGTCGAATATTTTGAGTATGTCCAAAGGAGTTTAATAAATTGAAATAATATTTCTGGCGTATACTAGTGTAATGATAGAAATTCGGATGAATTCAATTAGACAAGATAAAGTAATTAGCTAAAAAAATCCAAAATCAAATATAGATGTCTCATTTAGCGACATCTGTGGTCATTCAAGGGGAAGGAAAAAACTTTGTGGCCGGCCGCGGTGAGGATCCTTGCAACTCACATGT
Source organism: Agrypnia vestita (assembly GCA_016648135.1). Classification (NCBI taxonomy): domain Eukaryota; kingdom Metazoa; phylum Arthropoda; class Insecta; order Trichoptera; family Phryganeidae; genus Agrypnia; species Agrypnia vestita. The sequence goes on along the minus strand of JADDOH010023247.1, from coordinate 8,217 downwards.
GAAACGTGGCGTATAACTGAAATATATACAACTTCCAAAAATTAATAGACATGGTATTCTATCATGTGTGGAAATCGCGAACGTTACATATGTGTAAAGTGATCACTTAAACCAATCGCACGATAGGTCGTAAGTCCTATGTACACCCATAAAGACTTTTATACCTACTCTCCCTTAATAAAAGAAATATACAGTTTCGTCTCTGTGAGACATCTATAATATACATTAATTAATATTCTATTAATACCTCTCAATATGATATCATGCAAAAATGAATATTACATTTCCTCTTTCTGAAAACATACATGAGTAAACCAAAATACATCAAAAAATTATCACTAAACTGCGATAGACTATTCTTTTCAATTTTGAAGATAGTCGAAATCGTCAGCCACAAAGATCTTCGTGCCGCCTTTTTAAGCAGATATCTTGAGAAGTTCCAAAAGTTTCTGCACGTCAAAAAATAACAGTAAATAATAAATAACTTGTGAAATCCCGGAAAATATGATCACAACATCTGCTAACCAATTATAATATCCGTTCATACGATGCGAAAAAATGCACATTCCAGAAGAAAAAAATGAGAGCAATTGTTTTTTGTGAAATTCGGAGCCAAATCTAATATTTTTTCACGCCGGCGCAGTGTGATATATCAGGAAAAAAGTGTGCTGGCGCAGGTAGACCATCAACGTCATCTAGCGTCGAATTTATTAGCTCCACACAAGCAGCGTCATTGTCGACATATATGGAAAAATCCCAATATGCCTGAAAAGAAAAATGTTCGATAGATGTATTCTACCGATGTTGACATATGGACTAGAAACAGCAACGCTAACAGAAAAAGCATACAAAAATTAAAATGTACACAGCCGGCCGTGGAAAAGCAAAATAAAATGGCAGTGGGCTGGACATATAGCTCGACAGGAGTATTCTAGATGGGCACCCAGAATCCTACAGTGGAGGCCCTGGACAAAAAATAGAAGCGTCGGAAGACCTCCCAAAAGGTGGTCTGATGACATAGTCCAGTAAGCAGGAAGAACCTGGATGCGAAGGGGGAGAAATAGAGATGAGTGGAAGAAAATGGAAGAGGCCTACATCCAGCAGTGGAGGGAAAAAGGCTAAGGAAGAAAAAGAAGAAGAATAGAAAAATCAAACATGCCTCTGAGAGAGGTTATTATAGCCTGAATAGTTATTTAATTAATTATCACTTTGAGAGGTAAATAAATTTAACTATTATGTCGCCTTGCCAAGTACCTTTATTATTTTTTATTATTTTTTCTCTAATTAATCGTCTTTATTTATGTTACCACTGAGTTTATATATTAGGTCCTTACATATGAAATTGAGGTTTTGCCGTACTGGCAAATTTGATCTCAAATATCTTCTCTTTGGCTAGGAATTCCAAATCCAAATTTATACAGCTATTTACTCATGTATTTGTGTTTTGAAAATTATAATTCATTTGTTTTTTCCTCAATTGTTTTTTTCTTTGCGTCACTCAGTTTACAAAATGAAAAACTTGAAATATCGCGTTATTTACGAGTACGAGTTCCACCGTGGCACCAGTGCTGCAGAAACGGCTCGAAGGATTAATGATGTGTATGGCGACGGTGCCGCAAAAGAAAACACAGTGCGTTTTTGGTTCCAACGTTTTCGTTCTGGAAATTTCGACCTGCAGAACAAGCCCCGTGGACGGCCGGAGACCAAAGTTGATAATGAAGAATTGAAGGCTATTGTGGAAGCGGATCCATCGCAAACCACATCCGAGTTAGCTGCAGGCTGCGGTGTTAGTGATAAAACTGTTTTAATCCACTTGAAGCAAATTGGTAAGGTGGAAAAGCTTGAAAGGTGGGTACCTCACGAATTGAGTGAAGCAAATCAACAAACGCGCGTTGACTGCTGCGTTGCATTACTCAACCGGCACAATAATGAAGGGATTTTAAATCGAATCATTACCTGTGTTGAAAAGTGGATCCTGTACGATAATCGGAAGCGCTCATCGCAATGGCTGAACCCTGCCGAACCAGCCAAACCATGCCCCAAGCGAAAATTGACTCCAAAAAAGTTACTTGTGAGCGTTTGGTGGACTAGTGCTGGTGTCGTTCACTATAGCTTTCTTAAATCTGGCCAGACGATTACGGCAGATGTCTATTGTCAGCAACTGCAAACCATGATGGAAAAGCTAGCTGCTAAACAACCGAGGCTGGTTAATCGCTCTAGGCCACTGCTGCTTCATGATAACGCTAGACCACACACTGCACAACAGACGGCTACCAAATTAGAGGAGCTTCAATTGGAATGTCTAAGACATCCACCGTACTCTCCGGACCTTGCCCCAACAGATTACCATTTTTTTCGAAATTTGGATAACTTCTTGCAAAGGAAAAAATTCAACTCCGATGGGGCAGTCCAAACCGCCTTCAAAGATTTTATTGATTCCCGTCCGAATGGTTTTTTTAGTAAAGGGATCGATGAAATACCTATGAGATGGCAAAAGTGCATAGATAGCAATGGTACATACTTTGATTAAATAAATATATTATAATAAAAAAAAATCGGCTTTATGTTCCTCCCATACTAAACGTCAATTTCATATGTAAGGACCTAATATTTGCTCTACCGTTTAGAAAACAATAACACTACAAGGAAATTTCTCATATATTACAAAAAACTAAATAATTTAATCAATTTTTGTGTTATTATAAACTTTATAGGTTAATCGTAGGTGTGTACTGGGTTATAAATATTGCACTGTTTTTTTAAACACATGAAACAAGTTGAATTATAACATCGGTAAAAGAAAATACGAAATAATCAGAATTTTTATAAAATTTCTAATCATTTAATGAAAAATGAACACACTTTTGGTAAAAAAATATAGTTCATAAGGTTAATCTTCTGTTATAAATTTTGGAATTGTTAAGAATTAGTAAAAAATGTGTAAGTAATCAGAGTATCGTAAATAATTACATTTAACCATCAGTCTTTTGGTTAACATATTTCCAATTTTTATGTTATTTGTCTAAATTTTTTCATGATACGACAATATAAAACTGTTATATTATTGATGGATTTGGCGTTAACTTTGTAGAGTTAACCTTGTTACCTCTACTGAGTTTAATATATTTTATAATCCCACTAATTATTTTCGAAAGAATCAGAATCTCTGTGCAGTACTCCAGACCTTTGCAGTTCTCCAGACCTGTGCAGGTCTCCAGACCTATGTAGGTGTCCTGACCTGTGCAGTTTTCTACACCTGTTTAGGTTTCCAGACCTGTGCAGTTCTCCAGAGAGTAGCTTGTTGGTCTTGTGGTTACGACTCTCGCCTCGTAATCCAAAGGTCGCAGGTTCGAATCTCACTCCAGACAAGCAAGTTAGTCCTATTTTTATAGCCCAAGCGTTTAGATTAATTTGAAAATAGTAAGAATATTGATGTGACATGAATTCCGTGTTCGCATCTCTATTTAAAAAAAAATACGTTAAAATGAATATTTAAAATAAATAGTAATTAAAACAGTTCTTATAATTTTTAATGAAGTTTAAAAGTAATGTTACAACAAAAGTTAATATTAGAGCTATATTTAATGCCTTCACAGCTTGCCACAGAGTAACTAATCACTTTTATTACCAGCACATAGCCATTTACAAGACAAGCAGTGTATCTGCTACACTATTAAACAGGACAAACTCATTTATCCGGGGATCTGTTTTAATAAACCAAAATGTGGTCCATATTTTCTTGCGTACTGTATTAAAACAAACGTAGGCCCGGTGGATCTAAACATCTAATGAAAGGGCTGTGGGCGACGGCGTAGCCAAAATAAATAAATAATAGATAACCATGTCGCGCAATGTTTAGAATAGTGTTTCAGCTCGACCGACGTTCATTTTCGGTTCGACCATTTCTTTTTCTGGTTTTTCAACTAGCATTGTGTCACTAGCACATTGAAGGTTATCCACCACTTACCTTGGGCTGTTTTAGGCGCTGAAGCGTCCATATCGGCCCATCACGTTTGCCGCCTGGTTGGCATTATTTTATGCCAAAGCGTCCTCTCCGCTCGGCCTGTCGTCCCAGAAACACAAGAACCAAGACCAGGCGAGTCGGTCGCGCAAAACCTTCTATGTCCCATGCGAAAAAGTCTTTGTTTCTTAAAAGAGGTTAAACAAAGAAAAGTACAATATAAGAACATCTACAATCTAGAACATACAATAGAAGAACACCCGAGGAGACATCGCACGAGACAAAAATAAATCAACGTCTCTCCTTGGAGGGAAAGAGACAAAACAAAAATAAAAACATGTAACACTTGTGTAAGAAGAGGCTAAAACCACCGGTAAGACACCGGTTTAGGAGAAACAACGTAACAATTGACAAAATAAGATAACAAGGTAGTGCAAATAACATGGAAAATAACAATAGACAATGTAATAAAATTAACAAGAGTGTAATGTCACTAGCACAGCTAAGTTTGGAGCACTCTTTACCGTGAGGTGATACCTTCCGTCGACACATGACAACCTTACGAACGCACCCGACAAGAGCGCGAGTGGGTACTTCACGCCGTTGTCCCACTTCACTATTCTCTCCTCGACCACGGCTCCGACAATAGCGCACGCGCTACTTAATCGAAACCATTGTAAGCTCGCTTTAGTAAACCCAAGTCAAAATATGTGAGTATTTTATTCCTGATTACCTGCGAGTCGCACTTATAAGCTTGCCATCCTTACACAACACACATCGCGATATTTCTCAGAATACTGTTGTAGGTACCGGATGATAGAGGTGGATTCCTCGTCAAATTTCTATTTATTAATGACTACATATTATAAATTCCCATCATATCATTCTAAGGTCTTTCACGTAACACATTTTTAATACGTGCTGAATTATATAAACACTCACTAAGTATGGAAAGAAATGTTTTGTAGAATATATTTGAGAAAATTTAGGAAAATTGATTTGAAAGCTCACTATTGTAGAGTAATGAGCTTTGTTTAATGAACTCAGCATCTCAAAGTTTATAAATAATCTTCAGTGGTTGTAAAACGCGGTTAGGTCGATCGAACAAGAAAGATTGACGGGAAGAATGTGACTGCTAAACAATAAATTGTGCGATTATGAATGATGCTAAAGTAGATATGCTTGAAAGCTTGACTGACTTTCGGATAAATGAAGGAGGACGACCATGTAACGATGTCCTCGTAATGAATGCGACGAACTTCGGATGCTTTAGACAGTTCACTCGTGTGTGGGTGACCCGTTGGGAAATTCTGAGGAGTTCTAGTTAATTCTATGTTCTGTTCATATTGTATTAATATGTTTCTCTTGCACTGAGTGATTATCTGCCGGTCCTGTGCCTTCCTGGTCGGATATCACACTGTGTTTTTTTTGTGTTGTTTAATTTTCCCAATTACGGGGTTGTCAGTCTGACATGAGCCATCCACTGCCGCCTCCTGTGGGATTCGATTTCTTTTAAATATGTATCAATGTTTTATACACTTTTTCTTTACTTTGATTGCTTTTGCTTTGTTTTATTGGTATTCGTATCATTATTGTTAAATATATATATTTTTTAATATGTATCTGTTTATGGTGGCATATCTGCTATTAATTGTTATATGTATGTTAAGTTTATTGCTAATAAAGACGTATCTTTAGGTTGGGACAGTGAATGGCTTTGATCTAGCGGCCGTGCCGCTCCGCAACGGTTTTTACGACCGGTGCGGAGCAGCACGGTTCTGCTTGTTAGTAGAAAAAAAATGTCAACCTGGAGACGATTGAGTAGGACCGATATGGAAGCTTTTGCTCTTAGAACGGTCCTGGGTGTGATGGCTCCTCTTCTTCGCCTTTCAGCTCGATCCTACTCCTAACTGAGTTTACGCCTTGTTAGAGGCAAACAAGCTATCTATCTACGTCGGATGAAGGCTCTACGGTTTTTAACGTAGTATTTCCAAACACCCTCGCTTTATTCAAGACCTCCCCAGTTCACGTTGTGTAATTTTTTGTTTCGAACTATAGGGGATGAATTGGTTTTGTGGTAACCCTATCGCAAGCTAAACTTAAATTAAATACTGGGGTATGAAGTTCGTGAATGTTCATGGAAAACGCAACCAAAACTACCTAGAACGTCAATTAAGCCCTACGGTGCAATTGCTAAACATACTATGTTCCGTGGCCCTATATTATTTACCTATCATTCCTACGGACTGAAACCACTGCATCTGGTGTAGCTGCGCTTCCAGAGTGCGCGATCCCCTGCTCCCACGCCCTCTCCGCTCGATCCCCCATTGTCCTACCTGTATGGGATCGACCGCCATCCACTGGAAAGGTTAGTAACGTGCCGATATCACATGCGCATGCACATATAGAGTACATAGATCCCCTGAAAGCCCTCAAGTCCTTCGTAGCCGCTCCTATGGGTGATTCCGTCTTCGACGCCCTCGCTGATTAATAATTTTATCTCCCGCCTTTATCTCGCTGTGCTTATTCCTTACGATCTTTTATATTTACTCTGCATTATCTTTATATCAATTACATTGTTACGTTTATTTACTAGCCGGCCTAAGTTCCGTCACCTGTATCTGGCCCTATGTCTCATTCTAGTAGTACGTTGGGTTCTAATGGATAAGGGGTTTGTAGAAGGTATGTGTAAGTGTATGTGTACGCGGAAAATGTGGTTGCTTTAAATTCGGCCCCTCCATACCCAAAGGCTCATCGGTGACTGATCCCATCTTCCTTCTCCCGACACGAGTTCCGGATACGTTGACCTGAGCCTGGATGCGCCTTTTCATGTTGGGCCTCTTCTGTGCAAAGTACCGCACCATCCCTCGCGTCAGTGTCTGGCGTCCGGGCTCAGAGCCAGTTTGCCCCCCGAATTCCAACTCCTCCAGGTTAAACTAAGTTAAACTACGGTATATATACTGAAGCTACTGTAAAGATGGTCCCGGGCCACCTGTCAAGTCAAAAATATGCGAGTGGGGAAGGGGAGTTTCCTAGGCTCCCCAACCCTCGCCTGTGAGCAACTGCAGCCCATTGGCCATTCGCGACACTACAGTGACTGCAACCACCCTCCCAGGTAGTACTTATTATAATCTGATATGCATCAATACGTTCAATCCATTCCAGACGAGGGAAGACATCCGCACGGGTGTTGTGCCACCCGTGAAGAGCCCCCTCATACACTACGTACGAATAGATACATACTAATAAAATATAATATACATACATATACATACATATACAATACATAAATAAATACTTGTAATGGTTGGTTGCCATGTGGTTTCACGAGGCCATGACCCCTCGTATTAGTAGATGGAAAGGTGGATCTGGACAGTAGGGATATGCCTAGCCCCTGGCCAGGGATGTCGGTGTATTTTCTCCAAATGGTGTACAGCTAGAATCCTGCCATCGATGATGATGGGATCTGCCTAATTATCTCCGACTGATGTGTAACTGGAACCCTGCCATCACTGATGAAGATGATGATGTCACTATCGAAACGTCACCTGATGACATTTAGCTGAACCGCCGCTAATGATGATGATGATGATGATGATACTATCGTAACGTTTCCTGACGATATACAACTGGGACACCGCTAATGATGACGTTGATGATGCTATCGAAACGCCTCCTGACGATATATAGCTGAACCACCGCTAGTGATGATGATGATGATGATGATACTATCGTAACGTCTCCTGACTATATATAGCCGAAACACCGCTAATGATGATGATGATACTATCGTAACGACTCCTGACGATATATAGCTGAAACACCGCTAATGATGATGATGATGATGATGATGCTATCGAAACGCCCGATGACTATATATAACTGGGACACTGCTAGTGATGATGATGATGATGATACTATTGAAACACCTCCTGACTATATGTAACTGGGACACTGCTAACGATGATGTTGATGAAGATACTATCGCAACGCCTACTGACTATATACAACTGGGACGCTGCTAACGATGATGTTGATGATGATGCTATTGAAACGTCTCCTGACAATATATAACTGGAACACTGCTAACGATGATGATGTTGATGATACTATCGAAACGCCTCCTGACGATATAAAGCTGAACCACCGCTAGTGATGACGATGATGATGATGATACTATCGCAACGCCTCCCGACGATATATATCTGGAACACCGCTAGTGATGATGATGATACTATCAGAACGCCTCCTGCCTG